>JNHV02000515.1:0-15053 GCA_001691785.3 Amanita brunnescens Koide BX004
ACTGTTGAGAACCGAAGTAGATCTGAGATCTATTGCCTTGAATCAATAGTGATGAGATACAGATCTGTTGAGGGTATTGCTTCTGGAGCCGCGTTGGCGTAGTGGTAGCGCGTCGCACTTGTAATGCGAAGGTCACTCGTTCAATCCGGGTACGTGGCATTTCATTTTATTTTCCACGTGGCAGAACCGCAAATCATTAACTCACGTTGTGTCGCTATATCCAAGAGAAGCAATCATGACCTCACTTTCATTTTACCGCTTGCCCGATACCCGAAGAGGAAACAAATATTCCGGGGCTATAGTGAACCATACAGTCATTACCGATCGTCATAATAGTACCCAACTACAAGTCAGCTGTGCAGAAGAAAACCGAAGCCCGTCCGATCAACTTATTTAAGTAATTTATCTAATAATCCAACACTTGTTAACGAAAAAGCAACAGGAGGGGAATAAATTATGCTATATGCGTATTCGTGAAATGTTCGTGTGTAAAGAGAAAAAAGCATGTCATACGAGGGAACGTTGATTTCCTTCAGTCGAGGACGATGCGCGAGGCATGTAATTAGAGTCGGGAAGATAGGCGACAGATTAAAGCAAGTCAGGTTCTAGAGTTTGTAACCAATGTTGGTGGCTTCCCGCCGGATCGAGTAGAGCGGCAAGACCCTCGCCCTCCCGAAGTAACATCGCGCTTGACATTAGCCGCCAAAGTGAAAGGCATGATGGCTACGAACTCTCTTCATCTTCCTCTTCTTCATCGGCGTCCCCGCCACCCTTTACGTCATACTTACCCTCGCCGCCAGTCCATTCGCGCTCCCACAGCGGCTGCTCCGTCAACGGTATCAGCACCGGGTGTCCAAAGGGCAATGCATCCCGCGCGCGGTGTAGCCGGTTCACGAGTGCCTGCCGCTCAGAAAGTAGCTCGTGGATATAATCAATAGCTGTCAATCAATCACCGCATGTGAGCATGGATATACACGCATACATGCGCAACGCACTTTTGGACAAGACAACGTTCTCACTCCTCGGCCCAGCCCGCCCATCCGCCTTGTCTTCCTTCTTGCCTCTCTTCGATTTCCCGCACGCGGTCTTGCCATTCGTCTTACTGCCCCCCGTCGCTCTAGCCTCTGCCTCTCGCTCGTCATCCTCCCTGATAGCCTCCCGCAGCGCAGGGACAGTGTCGCAAAGCGCATCATACCCTCTCCTTATATTCGCCCTCCGCTTCTGCTCAGACTGGATATGATTCGCCTTTTTCTGAGACGGCGACAACAAATTCTGTTTCTGCGGGACAGAGAGAGACGCTGCATGCTGTGTGTGAGAACAAAAATAAAAATAACAAGAAAGTGTGAGGGTTTTGTGCCAAGATGGGAGTCACAAGACGACCTGCCTGTTGCTTGGGTGAAGTAGGGGAAGTTGGCTGGGGTGGCGGATGTCCCTCGGTTAGGGTTAGTGACGTACTGCTGAACGCATATATGGGGTTGCTGGTGGTTGTGCTGGGAGTCGTGGCCGCGGATGACGTCGCTGTGCTTGCTGGCGGGCTGGCAGAGTGCAGCCCGTGTCCATCGGCGCGCGACGAGGGTACCGTCAGCGGACGCAGATTCTGCGTGTTTGGTACAGACTGTGAGGCATCTTGCATCAGCTGCTGGTGCAACAGCCCGGGATACGGCGAATGCTTGTGGGGGTGCAGAAAAGGAAACGGATCATGCGAGATAGACGCGTGGTGCTGCTCCCCTATCTGATGGTCAATCTGCTGGTGTTGCCTGTGAAAGTCGTACGGGTGCTGCTGGTGTGGATGGGGCCGACGAGGAGGGCGGTGGGGGTAGTGGGAAGCAAAGGAGGGCTGCCAGCGATCAGCATCGAGGGCCATGAGGTCCTTAGTGGCCTTGGCCAGGGCCTCGCGTCCCTGGGTGTGGGGAAGGGGGACCTGCTGGACGTCGTCAGGGTTCCCGGCGGAATAGAGGGGCCAGTCGTTGGCGGCGGCGTCGATGGAGGCGAGGAAGGACTGGATAACGTGAGCTTCTGGGGGAGAGAGAAGTGGTTCCATGCAGAAGAGAGGCAGAGGGGCTCTCTTAACCGGCCCTCCTTCCGCTTTTGGCACGCTGGGTCTCCCGCTTCCGCCGCGCCCAGTCCGCCTCCCGCATGGCCCGTAGTCTTGTTTCGCCTGTCAACGCCCATTAGTCCAAGACCGCCGTACTTCAGCGCTTCAGCCACAATTCCGTCCCCTTCCTATCACATGCCATCACACGCAGATCTCTCACCGACGACCGAGAAGCCTGCTGCCGTACTTGTTCCTCGTGCTCATGCCGGTCCTATATACGTAACATCAATGTATTAATTACTACAGAGCTCTAAGATAAAACAATGCGGCGTTCAACGAGTGTTTATAGTACTGTACACCATGCTCAACAGAAAACGCCTGATAAAACGCAAAAATACAAACACAGCAGCAATACACACGGGATGATGCAGATTAAACAAGGGCAGCCGACTGGAGATATCCCCGGAATATCGAGTCACGGACTAGTGCAGATCGTCAATCATGGTAACAGCGCCGCTGTCAAACCTTCTCACCGTTTCCAATGATACGCTGCGTTGCTTTCGTATCCTGTTGCAGATGTAAAACCAGTACCTTATTCAATTAATGCTCTCCTTACCGTAACGTTGGTAAAGTGGGTATACAAAACACGTTTATTTTCATTATTCCGCCGATGCACTTGCAGAAAGTGCGCGCGGAAGTACTGCACGACTGTTTCGTACTCATTCGCTCGTTCCCCGAAAGATGTGATGCTATATTCAATCAGCTAATCATCCAGTATCCAATGGCTGGTACTGACTATTTCCGGACTTTCAATCCCCTGTCCAACTTTGTTCTTAATAAATCAGTCTTGTCTGTCCGATAAATCAAAATTCCGCGAAAAATGAAGAGTAAGTAGACCTACTCAGGAAAAGCACCAAATGCACACTTTTAAGTAAGCGATTGGAACAAATCTGCGTGAATAACTGGAGCGAATCGTCGATCCGGTTCGTTCGGGGATCCTCTTCGAGATACTAAATCGGTGACCGTTTGCGAACGGCGACAGATTCATTCCGCTGAAGCTTACCTGATCGAAAGCGCTAACGGGCGCGACGAAGATGATCGCGTTTGCATCATCAAAATATGGAACCCACGAATGGCGTTGCCCTCTCGCACCGCCCACGTCATACAAGTGCCACGTCACGCTTTTGCCGTGAATGTTGACATCAAAAATATGTTCTGTAACACCCATAGTCTGAATTCGCGCATGCAGAATATCATCTGATCGGGCATCTGTCAATGCCGAGGTGGAAAACTATGACAAAGTTACAGTACCTGTGGTGGGAATGTAGTCCGGATCGGCGACGCGTGAGATGTGCTTCAGGAAGCTGTGTATCGAGCAACAACGTGTCAAAGAAGCGTGCGTCGAAATTGCCACGGACGACTTACAATTCGGACCATTCATCCAACTTTAATTTTCGCTTCGCTATGAGTGCTTTGACCGTGGGGTGATTCCACAATTCTTTGACGTCCCGTTCCGATGCCTTCAGCATTTGTGCAACATCCTGAACCAGAATATCTTGTCCGGAGTCCGTGGACATGCTTTCGCGACCCTTGCCATTAAGCTCGTTATCTTGCCTCCTTTTCCTGATGCGCCCAACGGCATTTTCTATCGTGCGAGCTTGCCAGCCGCTGCGCACGAAAACACCGCCTTTACCGGACCCCGAAACCGTAATCCCTCCGCTTAGGCGATCGGCTAGCTGAGCATCGGTAGCGACCAAGGGTGATAGTCTTCGTCGAAGATTAGCAATCTGCGTTGGACCGCTATCCCGGGGTGAACCCACAAAATGACTTGTAGATGACGAAACTGAGAAGGATGATGGAGATCCATTGGCAGTCATAGGGTTCATGAGAGACGGGGAAGGAGAAGGCTGATCTGCGAATCCGCCTGCCCTTGATTGCGAGTAGGGGTCTGGAGAAAAGTCTGGCTCGTCGTCTGCAGAGTCATCCCATGCTTCTAACGTATTTAGAATGTGTTTCAAGGAGCGGACTACGTTGAAGTAGATGACGGTTTTCCAAGAAATGCGTTCCTGATCAAGGGAAGTGGGCTTGTACATGAGCTGGAACTGCTTTTGGAGTGTGGACTTTCCGCTTTCGGCTTGACCTAAGAGAAGAAGCTGGAGGAAGCCAAGAAGGCATTCATGAGTCAGTATATGCGCACCCATAGAGATTGGGCGGGTCACCTTTATATCGTCTTTCTTTCTCCTTAGGCGTTCCCGCTCTTGCTTAAGTTCTTCGTCGATTTGCTCCGAAACCCGTTTTGCCGTGGCTTCGGCCTCGAGACGCAAGAAGCGCTGTTGCTCAGTCTCCGTGGACGGAGGCTGGAGAGCAGCCGTAATGGGATCATCCTGGCTGTAGACGGAGGGCGTGCGCATCGGGGGTCCGGCGGGAGGAGGGGGGTGGTGGTCGGAAAAGAAGATGATGGGAGAGAAGTCGATGCTCGAATTGCAGTGCACTCTAGCGCATAATCCATTCTATATTCAGCCTTCCACGCTAACCCCAAGGTGGACTCATGTTATACATGTCCCAAGCTCACTCGGTGCAGCCCGTGATTGGATACGCAATAATACATGCTCTCGTCGTCATCAGAATCGGAACAAGGCTATGTGTTTCAAGTTTCGTGTGACACTTAGTTATTTGTCGCCCAACGAAGTGCACAACATCTCTTCAAGGAGCGTGCACTCACTCTACAATCAAGTATATCCCCTGTCGAAGACCTGGCCGTAGTGCTATGACGGGCCTGAGAAATTGGCGCATATAAGTAGCATGTTCAGTTCCCTCGGGTCCATTTATGGAAACCCGGAAGAAATGAGGGCTGCTCATGATCTTCGTCCGCTTAACACTTTCTAAATCTGGGTAATCTTACACAATCCAGTCTTTTGTATTCGCTCCTGAACTGTTGCCTTGGATACCGCTGTCACTAGCATCTTGTTTCATCCAAATCCAACTCACATCACTTTGTCCGTTCTAAATTTTCTTGAAAACTGCGATAAGTACGCGCACAACACCGCAGGGAACAAGTTCCTGTTTGAAACTTTACCGTGGCTTTTCTCGTGATATGGGACTTTCTAATGTAGTTATGGGCGTGTCATATAGAACTGGTGAGGTGGCCGGGTGCTTGTACATACGATGCTACTTCGTTTTTGGTCTTATTTACTGTTGATCATTTATTGGAATTAAATTTTGTGCGATGATAGGACGAAATAGCAAAAGTGGGGATAGCGGATGAGGGAGTGCAGAAATGTTTGGAGCGGGAGGGCTGGGTCAAAGAGTGGTAGGTACAACATGATCAACAGCATTTGAGAGATTGGAAGTGAGTATGGCGGATGTCGGCGTATACAAAGGAGTGGAAGTGGCGATAGAGTGGGGAGCGTGCATCGAAGGAGGAGGGCCAGGAGCCTGAGATCTCCGGCGTCTAAAGAAGCAGAGTGGTCCAATTCCGAGCGTCAGTACCGTAAAGGGCACGAACCCGACGACTAGCACAGATGTCAGAAGCACCGGACGCATGGTCCCGGGAAGTCGCACGAACGTGATCCGCGCAGGGTGTATAAAGTACTTGCCCGCACGTTTCTTGTCACGGAAAAAGTCGTGCATGGAAAGATGATACGTGTCGATGACTTCTCCCGAAATTTGAACGAGCGAACGCAGCCTGCGCAACTTGCGCTCGAGCTCCTCTTGATGAATCCGGAGTCGTCGACAGACAAATGCGATGGTCGGCTGTCGCAAGGCAATAATCAGAGTGAATATATCTCTCACCAGTCTGATGTTTGGCTGTTGCGAGAGGATCTGGATGTAAAGCTGGTCCAGCTGGGCAAATGGCGACGAAAAGTCGGCTGGACGGATTTTCAGTACAACGTCCAGTTGTGTTCTGGGATCACCGTCAATGTCGTCGACGAATTTGACTACTGTAGAAGCGTATACAAACTGCCCGGATGACTTGGAGACCAGTCTGTTGATAACTCCATCTGCTGGCCATTTGGATAATGAAATTTTGCGTTCGGCATAGATGCGAGCGAATTCATCCTCTAGATATCTTCGAATGTCGTCATCAGGCGCAAACCGATCGTCCAAGAGAACTGGAAGGGTAACTTTTGTCATGGCTCCTGAGCCAAACGTTTCTTGGATGTGTGCTTCTGGTCTGCTGCAGATCAAGAAACGCAGTGGGATTTGTGCGCGAGCTAGAGCGTCGCCGATGAATCTCAGGAAGAGCAACTGCGCTTGGTCTGGCGTGCATTCGTCTACACCATCAATTATAACGAGGAACTTTCTTGGACGAAAGTCGGGCTTGTCACGGCCAAGCCTTTCAAACGCCTGCACAATGAGATGGTCGAACTGGATATCAATGGATTTGGTGGGAAGAAGAGGTTCAGCCTCGATAGCCGATTCAATGTAGGGAAGTATTTCCGGTATGTTCTTTGCGAGCTGCCAGGCCAGCGTTGTGAACAGACGAGTGGCAGTACCCCGGTCGGAGCTGTTCCTCAGAAAGAAAAAGGACGCTGCTAACTGCTCGTCACAGCAGCGCCCAGCTATTGTTTGCGCAATGGCTGATTTACCAGCTCCTGCAGGGCCGTTTAACCATATGATATGCTGGCGCGGATGCGGATCGTTGATCCAATCCGTAATTATTCTCAAGACATTTTTCCGGGTCATGGGATGGCACATGGGTGGAGGGAAACGAGCCAAGGAGTCATGAAGTGCGCCTTCTGAAATGAACTGTTGAAGATACTCGAGATCTAGGAGTCATCAGAGCCGCAGTGATGAGAAGAGTGAAGGCTTTCACTTGTCTTTCCCTTGCGGTAATCGTAATAATGGACGTTCTGATTGACATCGTAAAGGTTTGAATCTTTAATTTGGAAGTGGTGGGCGTGAGAGAAGGATCCCGTAGATTGTTCAACGCTCTTTGAATGCCGCGCACGTCGTGATGAACCAGGATGAGGATCGCCAAAGCGTTGCGCTTGGTTTCCTTTCATTGGCATGACATGGAAGTTGGTGGTTCAGAAAAGAAGGGGTCATGATGATGATCACAGGCTGGCTTAAGGGACCAGATCTAGACCAGGGCGATTGTATTGCCAGTGAGAACCGTCATGATAAAGCCTGATAGAGCGGCCCCAAAGACGTACAAACAGGTTTTCACAGAGCAAACCATGTCAAGGCCGAAGCGATAACGTCAATGGTATGGGAGGCAGAGTTCTACATGACGGTGGGTAGGACCATAATCGGTACCATTGGAATATACCGCCGAAAGCACAAAGTAGGTAGAATAGCTGGCGACCGAGAATAATTGCTGGGTGATAAGTAGACGATGGAGTCTCAAACGGAGCACTATACTTGGCAATACAAGGCACCGTTATTTATAACACTACTACTAAATTGGGTGGAACGCTCTCAACAGGTACGTTAGAGTAGGGGTCCAAGTTCCGTACATAAGTATCTAAATTCTACTACTATGTTCCGAATGAAGGAGGCGAAATGGGGCGTCACGCCCATACACCTTCCCTTGTGCCTCGTGAACTACAGCCTCGGACAATTGCTTCAATAACCTTCCTTTTTTACCTTCAGTTCGTTCTCATCTTCATACTTTGGCACGACCAATGTGGGCGCTGAGAGCTTTTATCAGTTGTATCAAGAGAAAGCAACGTAATTCACCAGACGAGGTTCAAAATGAGGTGACACCCCTCCATGCCTAATCCAACGCAGCAGTCTGGAGCCGGGGGGAAAGTGGCGAAATCAGGTCTCACTCCCGCCCTGGACGGAGAGAGCGCTCAGTACATTACCTATATGGGGCGCAAAAGCGCATTTGACCACTGCATTGCAGATAATCAAGGGCGTTGACGTTGGTTGTCAACTAATGTCGAAAAGCAGGGCAGGTACGACGAGGTACGACGATCTGAATTCATTCATATCACTGATCTGTGATCATCGATCAACTTTAGCGAATTGAAAACGTAGTCGTCATCACTTAGGCGACGTGCGGCGCGATGCAAGTCGAAGCCCATATTCTGCAATCACTGGAGTGAACCGTACCAGAGGTACGCACTCAGACTGGATGACACCCCGGTGACACTACATCAATGTGATCCATCTCCAAGTTTCAATCATCAATATTGCTCAATCCTCGCTAGACAGCACTCGCTAGTTTGACCTTTCATTCTAAGCGTCTCCGGATACGCGTTCTATCTCACTCAAAATATCCTTTTCGTACTGTCCAAATATCACCAATGCATCTTCCAATTTTCTCAAAGCTTCCGRATCCGCTTCAATGGCTTGACGAAGCAGCGCACCATCATTCGCMAGATAATCTGCCTCTGAACCGAAGTGAATCTATGTCATGGATAAACCAACTGACATTGACGAACCAATGTCATGCACATTCAACGCAGGTGGCTCCGATGCCGTAAAYGTGTCTGCAGATACAGCAGGTAATGCTTCTAGTGCCTCGAGCATCGTCGGGAATATAGTCAAGCGGTGAGAACGAATAGAAGCCAGAGCAATCGCCTTTTTTTTATCGCAGATTAAAACATGATTTTGTTTCGAAGACAGGCAAACGAACCTCTGCAGGAGCAGCGATGCTATAACCCAATAAATGAACCGTCAATACGCCTATATGACGGGAAAAAACCTACCTGCCTGAGATCACAATCGTTTTGGATTGGATCTTTGTATATGCCTCGAGGATAGAATGGATAGTACGAACACCGGGATGCTCCATCACAGGAGAAGCATATTCCACGTAAAGTGTTTTGTCAATATGTGCCCGAAGCTCTTTGCTGTYGATGAGAGTTGTGCACTGCAGCGAAGAACATACGCATACCGTTCAGATACGGAGTAATATGAATGCACCCCGCCTGAGATGCAGCGAGTGCTTGTGGAAGGGAAAATATACAGGTTCCAAGAGTTTGGATGCCCATTTTCGAGAGACGCGAACAAGCAATCAGGGCTTCGACCGTGGACGGAATTTTAATGCAAACACGATCTCTGAGAAACAGCTTCTGATCACTCCAGCTCAGGATGAAAGATAATGACATACTTTGGTATACCGTTTGCAGCGAATAGATCCACGAGCCTCGTGGCATGATCAAGAGTTTTCTGAGTATCGTGGGCTCTGAGGGGTGAAACTTGGGCATGTACTTTGCCACGTATATATGGATAGACCTTTTTGATAGCTAGGACAGTCTGCGACTTTCAGCCCGARTTCAACTGGATTGACAGGAAGATCGTACAAATAGATCGGCAACATCTTCAGCAAATTCATTGCTGCTCGTGTTAATACCACGGGCTCTGACTTGCTCGATAGCCTCCTTGAGAACGTCCTTGCCATCACCGATGGCTTGATAGTAAGCGAAGAACTGATTTGACGTCATGTTCTCGAAAGGCTCAGACCGCGTCGCATATCGCTCGGCGATGGTATAGTCTATCGAGTCCAAGTCGACGGGTATAAATGATCGGATTTGAGCAAGAAGATTCGGGTATTTGGACAACATGGCTGGGGGTATACGAGACCAAGTGCCCTATATTCATATTTTATACCGCTGSGGATCTTGCTCAGGCTGGACATATCATGATAAGGAAGGCGTGGCCAAAGCGTGGCCACTGAAAGCGATGAAAATTTCTCGGAAAGTGGTGGGTCCTGGTGGGTCACCGTGGTAAGTATGACCAGCGGAACATGTGTGGAATGATCTCGTGGTCGTGCCGTAAGTAAGCCGAGAACTCTGCCATCACCAACGTCCCTGCGCAATGGTACTTCTTTCTTCCTCACCCCTTCAATTCCTCCTTTGCTGATGGAGACATTTTCAGTCTGTTACGCTGCATACGACTCATGGTGAAATAAAGGTATGACCTGCACGCGTCGACAACTCAGTCAAGTTGCTCACGCGAGATCAGATCGAAGTATTTTGCGACGCGGTGCCAAAGGCAGCGGAGGTGATACARACTGAGTAATGCGATATATCTACTGACGTCTCTCATGATTCAGAACTTCCTCGCACTTTCCGCGTCTGGCTATTATGACAACTGCCTATTTCACCGAAATATCAAAGGCTTTATGATCCAAACTGGTGACCCAACGGGTACAGGAAAGGGAGGCGAGAGCATCTGGGGTGGCACATTTGAGGACGAAATACGTTCTACACTAAAGGTTGGTGCGCATATACCCACTGTTTGATTAGCAATCACTCAMAAAAACAGTTCAACGCCCGAGGCGTTGTTGCAATGGCCAACTCAGGACCAGATACAAACAAATCGCAGTTTTTCCTAACGTATGCTAAGCAGACTCATCTAGACGGGAAATACACAATCTTCGGTAAAGTGATTGACGGCGGTGACTCGACACTAGATGCCATGGAACGCGTACCGGTCAACAACAAAAACCGACCTCTTAGCGAGATAAAGCTGACGCATGTAAGAGCCCGGCTCGAACGCCAGTCTCCTGCGCTGACAACCATTGTGACTAGGTTACTATCCATGCAAACCCCATCGCGGACGCGACACTTGCCCGCCAATAGAGGCTGACCTTGATATCATTCAGCCTTAGGTTCTGCTCCATTCCTACACGTCGCAAGTTTAACTACCGCTTTCCTCCGTATAAATGGTATCTCGTCGTGCCCGCGATCACCGTTTAATGAAACCAACAAGTTCCTTCTGTAGTTGCCTCTGCCTCCGTGCTTTTTCCAAATCGTCGACACTGCGTAAATCATACACAACATCTCTGGTCTTGCCAAAATACACCTATCTTACAAGTCAAATCGCATCTCCGCGTGATGTTTGTGAACTAACCTCTTGCAGGAGATTTCTCATCTTAATCTCCATATCCTCTATCATTCTCCCAGTATTCGAAATATGCGATGTCATGTCGTGTATTGGGCAATCCTGCTCAGTCTGAAAAGCTCCTTAAGTCAACTAGCCCCCGCGCGATGAAAAGGCCGGAGGCACCTGGCGCGTCATACTCCCACTCAGACTCACTTCACCTTGTCGTTTCAAACCCTCGATACCTTTCAACTCTCCTCGTTGTTTGTCTTCACCCTCCGATTCTTTCCGCGTTAAGAGATGCAGCATAATTGTCGATGTTAGCTTATAGTGTGCCTGACGTCCCCGCTCAGCTGCTTCGAATACATGAATAGAATCCCATGACCCAGAAGGCTCGTTTSCTGATGCTGGCGTCATCGCTACAAATACAGTCAACTTGAAAAGATCGCCTAGAATRATTAAGCGCAAAAGCATACTCTTTTTCAGCAGAACAACTCCTGCAAACCCGCCATCCTCCAGATCCCAGAGATAGACCGACGAAACGCCTCCTTCGTAATATCTGAGAATAGAGTAAGAACGTRAATTGTATTGCTATCGTGAGCAGAGTGAATTGGGTGGGTAATATCGTACAGTTCGCGATAGGTGTCAAACGCCTCGTTTGCTGCAACCTCCAATTTCCGCAGTTTGGCCGATGGCACCGTCCCGTCGTCTAGGGGAGGATCGTAGTGGTTTGACCATGGTGACCTGTGGCATTTCGTATGATGTCAGTAAAGATGCCTTTGTTTCCGCAGCAAAAAGGATTAAAATCCGTCGCGTAAAYCGCGACATTATGGACAATACGCTTCCTAACATGATACTTCTCCTCACCTGTAGCTATCTCCATCGCGATTGTAGTCGCACGCGAGGTACTCTCTGCCTGTGGTCAGATCCGTTTTGAGCTTTAGAGGCTGATCGACGCTGCCCAGCAGCTCATCGGCGTAGTCTGGGCAAATCGCAACGAGAGCTTCCACATTCTCCTCTGTGCGCGTCGGCGGCAGGCGCCGCATGAGATCTAGCATCGAGTCCACCAGCTCGGTCATGGTTGCGGATAAAGCTGCTTCACCCTTCGAGATATGATACTGCTAAATATGGAAGCTYTCCATTTCGAGACATTTCATGTATACGATGTAGATAGGACACAACCTAACTACTGACAAAGTCCATACATATCACAACCATACTAGAGGCGATCGCAGGGAAAGTAAATGAAGAAAAAAGTATCGCTCGAAATTACTCATCATCCTCATCTTCGTCGTCATCGGCTTCTTCGAGCCACTGTATGACTGTATAAGACAAGATCAAACCGATACAAAAACATGCACGCACTTTCAAAAACGGCTCGCTGGATTTGCGGACCTTCTTGCTAGTGTCCCTGTCAACATATTTCTTGCTGACGTGAGTACCCCATTGCTTRATGACTTCCTCCTCCAATATGTCGGCTTGATAGAGCGCCATCAAGATCTTAGGAACAGAGGCAAGAAGGTCCGGATGGCTCAGTCCGACAAAGCGTTCAATACCACCCAGTAACGATTTCTGGTGTTTCTCAGACGTGACCATCTGAGCACATTAATCAGATCCTCCACTGGCATATCAAACAGGGAGCAGCATACCTTGATCAACAGAGCCGCATATTGGGAAATCTCTGTCACAATGTTCTCAGAGAACAATGCCTGGACAATCACAAGAACTGTCTTGTGCTTCTTTTCTATRCCCAGCTCCTCCGCTTTCTTGTATATAGCAACCGCATGGCTCTTGGGCTCGTCGTCGTCGTCTTCGTTCTCCTCGATCCACCGACCAAGCTGAGCGTAAGGGCTATTGACATCCTCGTCGCTTCCGCCCTCGTCATCTCCCGCGATGACAGCACTTGCCATGCTATTCTCGAGAGCCTTCATGCGTTGCTTAACGGCTTCTGGAGACGTATCTGCAGACCAGTCCTCGTTGACAAGGGCGGCGTCGGCATTGAGATCAGCAGCATCAGCCTTGATCTTCTTAGTAAGCTCGTCGTCACTCTCGGCGCCGTCGGCTGGAGCGTCGTGGCCATTCTCTCCGTTTTGCTCAGGTTGAGCACCTCCAACGCCCGCCGCAGCGTCGCCTGCATGCCTCTTCTTGCCTTTGTTAGCCTTGACAGGAGGATTCTTCAGGATGAACGTGGTTAATTTGTGACGCATGTCAATCCCCGTTCGCTCGCCACAAGCCTTGCAGTCGCGGATGATACCCTCAACCCTGCCAGCTTTGGTAATGACGAGTTCTGTTTCAGGGTTCTTGCAGGACTTGCAAAGAACGAACTTCTCGATGAAAACATCGAGCAGCTCACGCAGTCTATTTGCGTCATGGGCGCCATTAACAATGTACCGATCATTCTTTTCATCGAACGAGGTCTGAGCGCCAAGTTCGCATCCGAAGAATTTGGTGGTGTAGGTCGGGGGGCGACTGAGGGCTCGAGCGACATCGGACATATTAGGGACAACAGTCTTGATCCCATTACCCTTGCCTTCAATTTTCGTGGTAAGGAGGGGCATACTATGAATGAAAYATGAATATCCAATATTGTTGCAGAAAAAACTACTACTAACCGGTAGCGGTARAATTTGTCATCGACGTCACGACGGATGTTTACTACTGAGGCCATGCTGGGCGTATTTTAATTAATTCAGGTCTGTGACTGTTCCTATTGAGTGGATGTTTAACAGGACACAGAAATCAGTTCACAATACTGGAAAAGGACTTCGGTAAGAAACGCTTATGCTCCGGTATAGCAATAGGAGGATGAAGCATGAATCCTCTGCTTCGACACAGAGATGTATGCGTGGTTGAAATTGTAAGTTGGTTGGACGCAATTGTGAAGACTTGTGGGGGCTTCACTGACACCGGGAGAGAGATGGTGGTGGTTGGGTTACAGGAGGGACACGCCGACTGCCTCAAAATATKGTGACGCGCGGCCAATGCCGAACCCGGGTCGGGCCGAGCTAACCTTAAATAGCTACTCGGCATCCGAGATGGAAACGTCCAGAAGTGAGTACGTAGTCAGTATATTACTATATAATATCCATTCACAACGTCCATCGTCCATCAGTACATCATGCGTAGTACATGAGGAACTAATATATAAATATAAGAGCCTCATGGAAATGGATTAGTATGCAGTGCAAYAGGCAGATGCTTCTCGCCACTTCCCCAAAGAGTCCTGAGACTAGGGATGCTCCGGGCAATGGCGTACATG
The DNA here is from genome assembly GCA_001691785.3 of Amanita brunnescens Koide BX004. Taxonomy (NCBI): domain Eukaryota; kingdom Fungi; phylum Basidiomycota; class Agaricomycetes; order Agaricales; family Amanitaceae; genus Amanita; species Amanita brunnescens. The sequence continues at coordinate 14,073 of JNHV02000515.1, forward strand.
CTCTCCGGTTCAACGTTGTATCCTCCTTGCCAGAGCCCAATATCCCTTAGTTGCCAAGCTTCATAATATCGCTCCCGAAGCGCAGCAAGGAGCGCTTCCTGTGTCATCRATCAGCTCATGACTCAGACGTTCATACTCGGGACTTGCCATATTCTCAGAAGATCCAAATCCATCAGTCAGATACAAACACAGCTGGCGCAGATGGGGTAAGGAACTTGACAGCATGTCGAATATGTCAACGTTCAGGGTCCGAACATTCATCCGCAAATATAAAAGCTGCGTGCACTCTTTCAGAGCGATGATAACTCTCTCTATCTCCTCGAAAGGCAGATAGCGATCGCGGATAGTCAAGGCCGTAAGGGACTGTGAAGATTGCTGAATGCCATTTAACAAGATATCGATGCCTTCGGGTCGATTCGTGGGATAGAGCTGCAGAGATAACAGATTTCTGAATAATCTCTGATCCGAAGTACACTCGGCAAGTGACTGGGCAAGAGGTTCTTCGGCACTGGGATCTAACCCGGCTCGTTGAGGGTTGAGTCGTAGTTCCAGGTGTCGAAGTTTCGGCATTTGACTGAGGAAGCACGGGATGCCTGAACCATCATTCTGGAAGGCATTGTCAAAATGCCCTCGGAGACTGAGGCAGACCAGATTGGGAAAAGGCCCCAACCGCTTGAGAAAAGACGAGAGATTAAACTTCGTCCAGCACCACAATCTGAAAAACTGCAGCCGAGGAGCGAGCGAGTTAAGAACAGGAATGACGTCCTGGACGGCATGTAACCCCTGTACTGCAGTTTCGTCTGGATGCTGTACAAACTCCATTGACAATTCCTCCAAAGACTGAAAATCTGGTTTCGTCACTAGGATGCGCCTGATACTGTCGAGATCACCTCCTAGAGAACATYTGCGTAGCTTAGTGCCAAAACTCCTCCATGCAAGAGAAAAGAAGGGCGCGTAATCAATATGACCCGGGGTGCCATG
>JNHV02000516.1:0-15026 GCA_001691785.3 Amanita brunnescens Koide BX004
AGAAGAAAAGAAGAAAAGAAGAAAAGAAGAAAAGAAGAAAAGGCTTACCTACGCCCATGACGATGTCCGTTCTTCGCTGCCTAAGCCTGCCTCCTCATCGCCCTTGTTGCCCTTCGTGATCAACGAGACAGGCCGACGCCGAGTAAAGCCATACGGACCGACGCCAAGTCTACCCATCATCCCATCTCGCCCATCCATCCGTTGGCACGGGAGACGTCCCGTAATCAGTAGAACAAGGCTACAAGAAAAAGGGTTTGCCTACGCCTACAAGCCCCGCACGGCCGCCCTCCTTCGCCGCCCGTTCCGCTCGTCCCATCTCAGCCGCGCGCTTAAGTCAAAGGCATCCTGGACACCGGTCAGCTTAGTCAGTAATCTCGACAAGAAAGGCAAAGCCCGGGTATGAGCCCGTGGGGGAGTAATGAAGACTCCTATGCCGTAAGATGATGGTTCTTGAAGGCCGCTAATGAACGAAGGGGCAGCACAGAGTCCAACCCCTGGGGACGACGCGAAGCCTAGTCACGGCCTTGACGCGACGGCCGAATACGATTGGCTCTTGAAGGCCGTAGGCGAGTGGCATTTGGAAGCTGTTAGCGAAGACGAAGGGGCGACGCGTAGTCTAACCCCGCGAGCGATGTTCTGTCCAGCCTGGGCCGATGCTCTTTAGAATCTTTACGGACGGCCGTACGAAGAACGGCTCTTGAAGCCACGAATAAGCCCAGGAAACAGGCCTACAAAAGCTCGTTAGCACGCAACGGCGACGGAAGAGGATCAGCGTTTACCTTGTACCGAAGCCGCCCTCACGCGGCTGTGCTCCTTCATCTCCTTCCCGTCGCGCGTCTTCGCCTTCTCTACGGAAGAGGAACGGCTCTTGATGCCGTTGTCGGATGTGAACTCCCAGCCGCTATGGAAGTCCACGTTATGCTCAGGGACATGCTGATGTAAGCGCGCCATGAGTGAGTTACTTCTTTTAGTAATAGGACTATACTGTCTACACTGAGATATCCGTCTGTTTGCGTCGTCTCCTGCCACAGCTCTGAGGCGGACTCCCAGACTCTTGTCGAGTTTTCATTCTCCCTCTCCACTCAGTATGTCCGACGACTTTTGGACCTTCAGCCTGACGACGTCAGAAGCCGACGTCTCAGATGAAGAAGGTACTTCGCGCAGGAACGAAAGCGAAGATATCGCTACCCAATTTACGACGGGTAACACAGGAATGATATTGTCTGATTTCTCTGCGGTGCCTGGTGCAGTCGTAGCATTCCCTGCTCGGGCAAGGATCTCCGGATCCTCTTCGCCTTTTGTGTATAATCCGGGGCCTGTGCAACTCTCTGCCCGGCGTACAGACAGCCGCACAGCTGCGGTATGCGCTTGATGTTAGCTTCTTTGTGCTTACGAGCATGATTTCGCTAGCAGATCCCTTGTTCGTGCGATACGGGTCGAAACTTAGTCGAAGAGCCCCATGTATGCGTTATTTTCAGCTTCTCCTGTTCATTCGGAACGAATAACTGCGTCGCGCCTAGGATAGTAGATCTGCCCTTTATGCAACGCCACCAATCATCCCAAAAACATTGCTCCGTCCCCCACCCCTTGTGATAGATCTGACGTCTGACGATTCTCTGCCCTCGTCTGAGACTACGCCGCAACGCCCAAGGATGATTACAGGTCTGGAAGAGTCACCTGATCCGTGCCTCATTGCAAGGCGAAGTTCGAAGGGTCATCACCCCACACCTGCCGCGCCAAGATGGGGAAAAGGAAGGCGTCAAAAAGGAGTACGTGGGTCGAGAAGGAGAGCGGACGTGACAAATGGAGAGCAGGCCACTTTGTGGTCCTACGGTTTCGAAAAAAGACGCCAGAACGTGCCAATGGCGAATATGATGCAAAGCTGCAGACGTGACTGGCGCGTAGATGAATCGTAAAAAATGGGCCGTTCGTTGAAGAAGATCTGATTTCCGTTAGAAGAGCATGATATGGACATAGCCACAACTGGCAACTAAATCCATGTACCTTATGACTCGGAGGCGCCGACTGCGTCAGCATCGCAGCAGCCATTGCCGACATACGTATCCATTGCCGCATTGGCTATAAAAGTGTCTCCATCTACCATAACGCCACCCTCCCCCCCTGTGTTGAAATACTACCAGAATGATGCATCGCGTGATGGTGACAAGTGTCACAGTCGCTTTCCGCGTCTGCACACCCCGCTGCAAGTCGCCCAGCCCTCACGCCTCCCCCCCCGGCCGCTTATCCTTCCCTATGCACCCCGGCTTACACCGATGTCCCTTCCCTCGAATCTGCCGGATCAGCCGGGGGCGGCATCTGGTATGGCGACAACGGGGCCCCGCAACAAGTCCGTTCGCCTGCCCCCTCTCCTGCCCCAAACCAATAATGCAGCAGAGCTAGCGGCCATCTTAGTTGCCGTACAAGAAGCCCCCCTCACTCACCGCGTCCAGATCCTGAGCGACTCCAAGTACTCCCTCGACCCTGTTACAAACAACGTCGAAAAAGCCGAGGACTCCGGCTTCCTCCATACCGCTAACGCCCCGCTCCTAAGAGCTCTAAGCCCTAATTACCCACCTACGTCACCGCCCGACTTACACAACCTTCACTAAGGTCAAAGGCCACGCCGGGGTGACTGGAAATGAAGGAGCTGACCGCCTCGCCGGCATGGCAGCTAACCTCGCCTAGCCGCGCGAAATCGATATAGCGCCCAGAGCTGGCTCGGTGACAAGTGAGATCAAGCTCTCCGCAGCTACGCAATCCCTTCTCTACCGGGCTATCCTTGCCCAAAAAGGTGCCCCAGCACGACGCGCTACAACCCTAAGCCTCGCCCTAACCCAGGACGCAAACAAGACAAGGTTGCGCCTCACACCTACCACAGCCCAGATCTGGCACTCCCTCCTCGACAAAGCCATCTCCTGCCCGGCGCGCACCTTTCTGTGGAAGTGCTTCCACGGCGCCCATCGAGTTGGCTCCTACTGGTCACACATACCTGAGCTCGACTAACGGGCCAAATGTCACATTTGCACACCGAGTGCTCCGCTTCCGGCCAACGTCGCATCTGGGACCTTGCACGGGAGATCCTCCTCAAAAAAGGAATTGCCCTCCCGCCCCCTATCTTGGGGCTGATCATGGGCGCGGCCATTAAAACTCCTCCCTCGGCCCAACCAAATGCTCCCCACGCTCCGCGCAACCTCAGCGCCGGGGCCCGTAGACTATACACGATAGTCATGTCTGAGTCCGCGCACCTAATCCGGAAACTGAGGCGCCAATGGCGAATTCAAAAAGAAGGGAGTCCCGCTGCCCTCCTCCAGGCCCCCTGATAGTACCTATATAGGTTTGTTTGGAGATTTCCCTATTTTGGGCCTAGATGTCGGGACCATTTTTGGGTGTTCGACGTCCGGACCCAAACAATCCTTTCCCAGGTAGGGCAGAATCCGTCTGGACCCCAGAACAAAGCCGGGTAAGAGCGCCTGGTCGTACGGTCGACGTACAACTCAATATGGTTGAATTTCTGTATTACAATTACTAGTGCTCATATTGTGTACTTGGATTATTCATCCAATTCAGTGTCGCTATCTGTCTCAACACCCGCTGTCACTGGCCCTCGCTTGCTGAACAACCTGATAGCTTCTTGACGGAGGTCGACATCGATGAATTGAGCTATTGGAAGGGCAACGGCGGATTCTGGCAAGGTTAAAATTTCCTCCTGGTCTGAATCAGATTGTACCACGTATTTTTTTCCTTGACCAATATATTGCTTTGGATTGAATTCTGGAGGGCACAATGAATATGTTCGTCCAACGCATCCCGACAAAGTAATGCAATAAAGTGCTTTAAAATGGGTCTGAACCAACGTCCCACTGTTATCACGCACCTGTAGCAACCAGAATGATACATCATTTAATGTAATTACACGCTATATTGTGAGACAAAAAACCTTGTAATTACAGGTGTGCCTAATACTGTCTACAGTAGAGAAACTTGATGCATCAGTTCTGCCCGCTTCCCGCGCCCATTCCTTCCTGCTGCTAAGCACCGTTTGTAACGATGCGGCATCAGGTGTGCAATTGGATAAGGCTAGCTCTGCCCAACCCGCCCTCTTCCCGTCCTCTTCCCACCCCTGTTTCCATTTCCTCTCTCTGCCTACTTCCCTCCCCGCTGCCTTCAGCCTACCATCATTCACATGTGATGCTGGCCTTCCCAGCTTAGCCGCCACTTCCCACCCACTTTCCACCTACTTTAGCTTCCAGCTCCCACCCACCTGCTGCCTGCCATCATTTGTGCGCACCCACTTGCAAGACTCCCATAATGTGTGTATGATGCCAGCTGCGTGGTTAGACCAAACATACGGATAACGCGTGACCTCCCAGCCGTTCCAAGCAGTAACGTACACGCCCGGGCGTGCCTCACACACTCACAATCGTCCCACGCTCCCTACCACGGCCAGCGCATCCATTTCCCCGCATCCATGCCCGTATGCACTATCGATCGTGTGGTGTTCGAGCACTGCTAACATTAAACAGCCTATAATTATCTAATAATGGATCGCTACTGGCCTGCCTGGCGGTTTTTGTACACCATCGCGCACCTGCCCAACGGCGGTTTTTGAACACCATCGCCCAACCATCCCACGGTGGTTTTTGTACACCATCGGCCACCCGCCCAGCAGTGGTTTTCATAGTCCATCGTGCACCCATCTCACGGTGGTTTTTGTACACCATTGCCCAACCATCCCACAGCGGTTTTTGTACACCATCGCGCACCCGCCCAGCGATGGTTTTCATACACCATTGCGCACCCATCTTACGGCGTTGTTGTACACCATCGCGCTCCCATCCCACGGCGGTTTTTGTACACCGTCGCTCACCTGCCCAGCAGTGGTTTTCATACACCATCGCGCACCCATCTTACGGCGGTTTTTGTACACCATCGCCCACTCACCCAACGGTGTTTTTTGTACACTATCCCCGCCCTCCCATCCCGCGGCGGTTTTTGTACACCATCGCGCACCCACCCAACGGTGGTTTTTGTGCACTATCACCCTTCCATCCTACGGCGGTTTTTGTACACCGTCGCCCACCTGCCCAGCAGTGGTTTTCATACACCACCGCCCACCCGCCCAGCAGTGGCTTTCATACACCATCGCCCACCCATCTTACGGCGGTTTTTGTACACCATCGCCCGCCCACCCAACGGTGGTTTTTGTACACTATCGCCCTCCCATCCCATGGCGGTTTTTTTACACCATCGCCCACCCACCCTACAGTGGTTTTTGTACGCTATCGCCGCCCTCCCATCCCACGGCGGTTTTTGTGAACCATCGCCCACCCACCCAACGGTGGTTTTCATACACCATCGCACACCCGCCCAACGGTGGTTTTTGTACACTATCGCCCACCCGCCCAATGGTGGTTTTTGTACACCATTGCTGCCCATCCTACGATGGTTTTCATACACCATCGTGCACCCATCTCACGGCAGTTTTTGTACACCCCACTACACCACCCGCAGTTTTCTTACACTGGCATCCCCATGGTTTTTGGGAGCTGTTCCCCATGCCCTCGCCCGCGGCTCTCTTACACCAGCAACCTTATGGTTCTTGAGAACCATCCCCCACGCCCCGCATGCAGTTTTCTTACACCAGCCCTCTCGTGGTTCTGCGCTGGCGGTTTTCTTACATCACAACCTCCCTGGTTCTTCAGAACCGTTCTCCACGCCTCGCCTGCGGTTTTCCTACACCAATGTCATCGTGGTTCTGGAGAACTGTTTGACAGGTCCTTGCCCATGGTTTTGTTATACCAGCACCTTCTGCATTGTGCTCGGCCACGTCCTGGATCTTTCAACTGCAACGCCCACCCTTACCGCCCAACCACCACCCTCCGCTCTGCTCAGCCACCGCCTGCACCAGTCAAATTTGCTTAGCTACCCCCCACTCACTTGACCGTGCTTGACTAACACCTCTACCCATACATCGTGTTCCAGCTCCTTCCAGTAGTGCCTTATGGTCTAGTTTTACATGCTTTGCTCTTCCGAGTCCACTCAAAGTGCCGTCATTCTTTTTTGCTCTACCATCAGATGGGAATCAGGATCTGATATCTGATATCTCTGGATTGGACCATATCCTCAAATGATGGTTATGGTTTGGAAACATAAACATCAAATTTTTCAACTCCGCTTGCTTAAGGGTTTAAAAAATAATCTATTGTTGTAGACGTTATGGAGAGTCACCCAATATTGACTAGACAGGAACGATGGCGGGAGGCAAAGGTAATAGTTAGCGGGGACCATTTTAGAGTCGGATCTCCAATTTCAAAAAAGTGATGAGACCACAATCCAAATTGATGAACCTAAACCAACTCCGAACCCACCAACTAATTTCGCCAATGAATCGACGGACAAAGACATCAACAGCGTCTGCATACAGCATCTAACATCGATCGTGACGGTGGAAGAGAGCACTGGCGCTTCTCTCCGACTAGAAGCTGCTAGAATAATTTGGAACGGGCCAGTTGCCGATGTGAAAGACAACCATTAGATCCCGCCCCAACTGCTGGCACTACATAATGGCCTCGGAAATCGGTATGGCACTGGCATTTGTACCTCAGTCAACAGCAGAAAATGATGCGAACATTGGCCTTAGCCAATTCCGAAGAACTTTTCTGCATGGAACAAAGGGGCAGATAGTGGCCATAGCCATGACTGCCCTCTGTTCCCGTACAGTCGGACTGGTGGCCAACCTGCTAGGCGCACTCGCAAATATCCCGTTCCAAGGACTGACGGTGGATTACTGTCTGTCGCGGATGCTGCGTTGAGAAATGGCAGCCTATCTGTACAACACCAACGAGGTCGCCAGTCCCTCACTCATACCTCACTTTCCCTCTGCCCTGAGCCTTTGCAGTGAGAGCTCCCACATCTGCCTCTCCACCTCACCACTGCCTCCCAATGCTCATATACGACCTTAAATGGTCTTCCGCCAATTCCCACACCTACACCGCGCCGCCTCCGTGCTTACTGGCGTCCTCCGACGAGGCCCAACGCGCTCCCGCCCTCTCTCCATTCGAAGAGCCGAACGACCTCGACACCTCCAACGGCTTGATTGCGTCACCCCCATGTTACCGCTACGGTATATGGGCTGAATCCACTGACTATCGCTTGAGGATCCGAAGGACTCATATTTTCACGAACTGCGCTGGATTCCTCCAAGCATTGTTGTCCGGACAGCCTGTTTGTATCTCCCCTTATTATTCTTATTGACCACGAATCACGAACTAGGCACAACCGTACCATGCACTGACGTTAATTCTCGTCAGCCGTCGAGCTCGTCGAGGCGCATACAGCACCTCGGCGACACAAACTCATCGTTTAGTACTGGCGTAATTTGGGCTGGCAGTGCATCGAACGCCGAAGAGGCATTAGTAGCCAACTGAATGCAAAGTACTGGCTGATCTCCAGCTCATGTGCTTGTAGAAATCCGAATCGTCTACTTTGACGGACTCACGACGCCCACGAGACCGCTCTCCCCATTCTGCGACTGCATCCCTGCGTCCTGTCTGCCTTCCGCACCACCTATGTCCTCCAATGCTCAATGCTTCATTTTAAGTCCGGTTTTGGGCGGAATTACCCAATTCACGCCGGACTTCAATGCATCTTTGGCGAAAACTTTCAAAGCCAGGAGCGGGCTTATCAAAGGTCGTTTGTATGTCTCTTAGGTTCCATCTGTGAAGATGAAGTTTGACTGAATCGTCAAGGCAGGTTGGACGGAAATAAAGAATTTAGTTCGCCGCACAAAACGTGCTGGCAATAAGCTTCACGTGGCATTCGATCAATAGGCAAAACAGAAGACCGATCTTGATCAGAAAGAGCCGCCGCCGCGGAGAATCGCAAATACAAAGGCGCTGAGAAACTTGGACAGCATGTGCCTGGTGGATTTGAAGACTTACCCCGGCGAACATGATGGGGTTTTGCCTCAGCGTTTGGCGAAAAGCGCATACGCATATAGCGTATACTGTATTCTCATCGCGAGCATTGGCTCTCGACACCATGAACAAATCTCATGTACACGCATCTGTCTTCTCTCTGTAATGCTAAACGAATCGGGATGTCCAAAGACATTGCAAAGAAGACCCTGTGTGCGACTTCGGCGAAGACACGCTTAGAGTGAGGGGATGGCATACACGATGTGTGGGGTGTCAAACCATTTCTTCGTGGATGCTGCGACTGCCTGCCCAATTCTATCCGTAGATGAATAACACCAACGGGCAAAAAGAAATTCCACTCTGTGGAAGAGGTGTAGTGCCACTCCCACCACTCGATCCATCGCGAGGGCTATGGAGTTGTACTTTTCAATCGCCTTCAATCGGTCTTATAAAAACAGCTGAATGTAGTAAACTACCCAGAGTCGAAGAGTGGGATGTCGACAGGAGAGACGTTCGGAAGGGTGGTGAAAGTTGGAAACAAGCGAAAAATGGCATTTCAAATGCGATGCCCTCCCCTACCAGTACAGGTGCGATGGGGAGTATGCATTGGAATTCATGCAGAAGGGCTCAAGTCTTCTTCGGTCAAACGTTCATACCGCACTCTCCTTATCAACATCATCGCACCTGGAGGAAGCCTGGAGGAGGGCGCCAAGGCTCATGTGCGAGCTAGTGGGCGGTAGGGCGGGAGTTGAGTAGTTTGCATTGGGTGTCAACCAGTCTGGATATCCCTTGGAGCCAAGCTAGATTAACTCTATCAAGCAGTCGATTTTCCATTGATTAGCATGCAGCTCCTCCAAGCAAGGGCATGGCCTTCGCAATCAGGTCGAGGGCGCCACAGTCATTATGGATACGAAGAATTTGATGATCTGTATGAGCGGCAGCAGTATTCCTCCCTTCCACGATCTGGGTGCGGCCGGTTTCTGAGCTGCGCTAGCTAACTTCCCTGCCATATGGAATCGGCATGCTGAAGCCGATGCCCGAAGCTGATGTGTGTCGCAGCATTTTCAAGTTTGGGGTCTTCAATGCTGTTCAATAGAGCTGCTTTGATAGTGGTGATTCAAAGGGACAATTTTGTTCGAGCAGAGATTGAAACGTGGTTTGAAGCTCCCACTGGTAGTGGAAGGACCGTCTTCTTCGAGCTTGCGATTTTGCGTACTCTTCGCCAAGCTAGGGACTCTGGGGGCATCTTCAAGTGTGTCCATGTATCGCCAACAAAGGTAAGTTCAAAGAGTATCGTGTATAGGACTTGTCAATCATTATACTCCGACATCGCGAGCAGGGCATTGGAATTACCATCCTCGCTCTCCCTTTTGACAACATGTCTGGCGTTCATCTGTGTCCAAGTCGTACGACAGTCTTGACGGCTTCAAGGGTTTCTTTTTTATCTGTTTTGTAGCGCCCAACTGCTTTCTAGCTCTCCCGCTCTTCGCCATCTCTACCATAGATGMTGGCATCCATATGTGTAGATAACGCGTCCGATCCCGAAACGGCTTTGGTCCCTKGGTCTTTGTCACAGTGCCAGAATCGTCTCTAACATCCTTACAGCAATGGTGTACATGAAGTTCGCATCGAGTACTGCCACTGCATTCATGCCCTACCCGAGCCAGAGCAATTAATGTGATCCTCTCTTTTCCCCGCAACCCTCGAAAGGCCCGAAACAGTGTTTACATTTGCGGTTCTGAAGCAATTCCACGTGCTTGGTTTGGTGGCCTATGATTTTTTCAATACTCTCGTGAATATGACTGAAAACGCAATTCCTAATAAAGTACCAGTTAGTACTTCTTCACGACGTTTTCAGTTCACTTGACATTAAGAGTTTAGGATCGGTATCGTGAGTTCCTTCGTGTAGAACGCGTCTGGCGCCACCTTGCAACCCTTCGCCGAAGCGGGCAAACTCACGGGATTGACAGACTTCTCACTTACTGTCGCCCTAATTCTCTTGCGGTCCGCTGCCCTGCCTGTCCAGAACCAGGCTTCAATCTAGAAAATGCGGAAATACAGGCTGCATCCGAGGATGAGACGTGAGTGCCTTTTTAACATGGTCTACCTTTGAATAATATGTCGTGCAGGCATAAATATACGTTATTTTTGTCCGCGGATGGTAATTTCCGGCTTCAAAGGAAAAACAAGAGAGGAGATCCCGATGACGTTGCGCTTAATAATGGCAATGCGTACTTCGTGGAGTCGGAGAAATGTAAGGAGTATCTAAAACGAGTCAAGCCATTGGAAGATGTGAGAGATCTTCTCCTTTGTCTAATCCTAACTGACAATTGCTTGTAGTTGGGGTCTTGTTCACACTTGCAGGCTGTCCGGATGCAAAATATAGTGAAATTCAAGAACGCTGTGGTTACCGGTGTTGTTGGCATACAATGTGCAAGGCACGGCCTCAAAGCATGGTTGACTCGACAAAAGGCGAAGCGTATGTACCTCCTCTGCGAAATGTGGGAAGGAAATCACTCATTTTGCCCTAGTTTCGCTATAACAGACTATGCGCTATCCCATGCGCTTCTCGAGGCAGAAAATCAAAGATGGATTATGTTAAGCTACGACATCTGGTGCCAATACGGAAGAAAAATCCAAAAACGGTTCGACGAATCATTTCCCCAGCAAGCTAAATTGCTAGACCGTGTAAGGGGCGCGATCCCTAAGATGCACGTGAAGAACCATATTGAATCGTGTCAACAGCTATATGCTTTCAACTACTTGAAGTATTCCAGGGAAACATGGGGTGAGAATATTGAGAGCAGCTGGGCCGAGCAGAACCAGACCGCAGGAAGCACGAAGGAACAAAATGATGGACATCGACACGGTAGTCTCGATGACTACTTTGGCTTTTGGAATTGGTCAAAATTGCGTCAACTTTGTAAGTGTTGTTTGATTTCCCATAGATAAGATGTGACCAGCATCCAGCATCATCACTACTAAAGTCCTACGAGAAGTGCTTAGAAACTTTATGGAAGCGAGAGGCTGCGTTTTCAGCGCTCACTTCAATTCATCGTCCAGAGCTCGTCGCACAATGGGAGTGTATGGATGATGTTCCAAAGCTTGTAGGTGGCAAAGTTTCTAGTGTATTTGAAACTCGGTTCAAGGATGGTGCGTCGTATCAAGCATTTTTTATATCCTGAATCTAATCCTTGATCTTCATTAGCTCCGCCTACTCAGGTCCAAGTCTACCAAACGCTCGTGGACGCTGAGCGCATCTCTGAACTATCAAGCGAGATACGGCACAATCGATTCCTGGGCGATGCTCAACTAATCAACCTTGTTATTCACATCGAAGATGAGCAGTGAGTCACTTTATGTATACTTTTGAACCTTTTCCCACAAATCTATTTAGATACCGAATACGACATCTAATCTCAATGCAGAAGGACCAAGATCCACTGCTCGCTGCACGAGGAAAGTTGCAGAAGAAGATATCCGACTGGAAAGGCAACTTTTTTATACGCTTCCCTCACTTCGACTACCCTAAGCCTCTAGATCCACCTCTTCCGGAAGCTGACGGACTTCTTCTTCCATCAATGTTGAATGATCATACACGTCATGCTCTCGGTTTACAAGACACCGAGCGGCATTTTAAAAAAGGGCCAGGCATCCGACGCACTGGACAAACTTTCGCGTGTCAATACTTACGTGGAACCTTCACTTTGAATTCAAGAAACTCGAAGTACATGGGCAACGGCGCAATACCCGGGCCCAACATCTATTGAAAATGCTTCGAAAAGAAATCGTTACTGCGGCAGACACATACCGCCGCGCTCGCGATGCTCTTCTTCGCCTTGGCATGGATGAGAACGATGCAACATTCCGTCCGCTATTGGACAACGAACTTTATTTGAAGAATACGAGTAAGCCAGCAAAGTTGGGTGATAATAGAAAAGAGGATCCGTGGTTCTGGTATACGGGGCAACCAGACGGCATATCGTCAAGCGCTTGGGCTATTGAAAGTAAGTACAATTACATCTACTTACTGTACGTACTGACGAAAATAGTGGACCGCGTCAAATGGTTTAGGGACCGTGCCGCTCGCGACAGAGCTCGTGAAGAAAAAGAAATTTTGGAACGTTAATTTAAACGCTCCCTCTCCAAGATGGCAGATACTTGGACTGAATTAGCAAAGCAAGATATTCCGACTGGTTATTGGTCATATGCATATAGACAAGCATCGATGTACAATGGTCTTCATAGGCAATGTCAGCATTCATATGCCAAGGCTTGTGCTCTACGTCACACATACGACAGCAAAGCGGTGAGCAATGGCCCTCACTATGCAAGATTCTCATGAACTAATTATATTGCATCAGTCTAACTCGAAAAGTGTAACGTAGCTTCGGCTTAGCCAGTTTTAGCCTCAGGCTAACGAACTGGCGAGTAGCTTACTATGTGATATTCTCGTATGCTAATCCTATTGTGTCAGTTTCAGTCTAACTCGTAACATCCAAACTCTTAGCCTACTAATATGATGAGCGAGAATATGCATATTGTTAGGATCAGACTACCATAATACACCCTGAAAAAAATTATTAGACTTAGACTATCATATGCCAAGCAATTAATAGGCATAGTCTTAGGTCTACGGACTGAAACTGGTGTCCACATAAGTTTGCCATTACAAAGAGGAGTGCTGAAAGGATGTGATGAGTTGGTCCATAATTGATCCTTTATCTTGCGTGATTTGGGATGAGCGCTTTGAAAATGCGTTGCGCTCACAGATACTAACAACAGTAATAGCGATTCATTTGATCTATCTAGACATCGTTCACAACRGTAACCGTYCCACTATTCAGCCATTYGTCCAGAGCCGCGAGCTCCTTCGCTATTTCAYCATCATATTCTGCATTGCTGTACAATTGAACAGGTTGTTCTCGATTTTCGTGGGCGGGTGGTGCAACTTGACCCCCATCCCTATTGCCTTCAAGACTATAATCTATGCCCATTCCTTCATCAGATGGGAGATTCAGTTTCCGATGAAACTGCCACATCAATCCACACTTTTCACAGAATTTTGAGCAAGCATGAGATTCAGGGAAATGAAACCTCACAGGGTGTTGTTCAAGTGAAGGCAGGGCCATAGATCCCCTCATTCTGTGCCTTTTAACATATTCTGGGCGTCCTTGCTCCGCTGCGACCCGCTTACTCCCTCGAGGTCGACCATAACCCTGGGGGTCAGATTTATGAATGGAACCAGAAACTCTGCCAGTATTCATGAGTACCCACTCATGGACGGGATAGAACTTACCTTTCTTTCATTCTCTCAGATGACATGTTGCTACGCAACACTCTTCCAGAATCCAGATGCGGATGTACGGCGTTTGCCGAACAACAACATACGCAAATATATCCCTGCCTCATCAACAAAAGGGCCCAGATATTGTTAAGACGTTAGATTCAGACCCGCAATGACAATCACACCGCACGCACACTTCGCTCGCATGAAAAAACATCCTCTCCGCCTCTCTATGGGACGCTCTTTACAGTCTCCGATTGGGCCGAACTGAACTATCCTATATGCGTGCTGGATCGTCTGTGTTGCATTATGCATCAACTGAGGCTGAGACACACCGTGTGCTCTCAGCAAAATCACACTCGGTCAACTCGTTCACGGCGGCATTGATCCGGTTCTTGTCGTCCTTGTCAGCCACATTTCATCGGAACGAAGTTGGACAGGACTGTGGTTTATGCATTTGGTTGATCGTGAAAAGTAAACCAGGAATATCTGGCGTTACGTATTCAGTGTAAAAAGCCATTGTACGTGTATCGCGAATCATGATACATTGTGCTATGCTGTCAGCGTATTCTGAATTCGATGCCCCGCTTTGTGCTGGCTCCAATACTCCTTGTACTCGGGTTTTGGAGCCAAGTCAGATTAACTTTTTCAAGCAGTCGATTTTCCATTGATTAACGAGTAGCTCCTCCCCTGCACCAAGCAAGGGAATGGCCTTCGCAATCAGGTCGAGGGCGCCGCAGCCATTATGGATACGAAAATTTTCACGATCTGTATGAGCGGCAGCAGTATTCCTCCCTTCCACCATCTGGGGCGCGACTGCGGCCGGTTTCTGAACTGCGTTAGCTCACTTTCCTTGTCATATGGAATCAGTATGTTGACGCTGATACCCGAAGCTGATGTTTATCGCAGCATTTTCAAGTTTGGGGTCTTCAATGCTGTTCAATCGAGCTGCTTTGATGATGTGGGGTTCAATGTTATCATCTGCAATAACGGCTAATTATCATGAAGGTTTACTATTCGGACGAGAATCTAGTAATTTTTCGATCATTTGTAACTGTGTTATGCTGATAAGTATCTCTTATAGGTCATAAGCGGTAATTTAAAGGGCCAATTTTTTTCGAGCAGAGATTGAAACCTAGTTTGAAGCTCCCACTGGTAGCGGAAAGACTGTCTTGTTCGAGCTTGCGATTTTGCGTACTCTTCGCCAAGCTAGGGACTCTGGGGGCGTCTTCAAGTGTGTCTATGTATCGCCAACAAAAGTAAGTTTAAAGAGTATCGTGTATCGGATTTGTCAATCATTACTCTCAGGCATTATGCTCCGAAAGGTTCAGGGACTGGGGCGCAAAATTTGGACCGTTAGGAATAAAATGTAAGTGGAGAAACGCGTGTTGAATATATTGATAAGAGGTTGTGAAAGGCTGCGGGTTGACCGGAGACACGGTCCTTTCCGGCAAAGACGCTTGGGAAGATGCCATAAATGCGACCATAATGTCAGCTCAAATCTCCTATTTTTGAGCTAAAGCATACAACTAATCTTTACAGCATTACAACTGTATGACCAGTTTTACGCGCTTTCAAGGACTATGCTCAATAGTATTCTAGGCAGAGAAGTGGGACAGCCTCACCCGTACATGGCATGTGGCATCTGCATTTGCCCAACTGCGTTCTTACTGTCAAACAGGCGCGATCACGATCAAATTTTAGCCCAGATCAAGTTGTTTCTAGTTGATGAGGTTCTGATCATTCCAGACATCATAATACAATAACTCAAATGTTACAGATTCATGTGCTGAATGAATCCCGCGGTAGCACTTTAGAAGTTG
>JNHV02000517.1:0-14958 GCA_001691785.3 Amanita brunnescens Koide BX004
AAAAGAAAAAGTCCTCATCACGCCGTCGTATGCATTTCCCAGACTTCAGGTCCCATCGATGTGCCCGTGAGTCCGTAGAACTTTGTGCGGCCCTGTAAAAAATCTACGCGCTTGAGACCGGCCACTCGTTCCGCTTCAAAGTTCGCGGAGGCCTTGCACCTGCGCATATATGCGCTGGACACGTCCGACTGGTCCTGTTCTGTTGGGATGAGGTCATACTCGGCCTTGGTCGCGGGATGGCGAAGGAACGCGGGGATGCCCTGTAGCACGTCCCACACCGTCACGTATGCAACGGACGGATTGGTTGGCAGTAACTTGATCTGCCATGGCAGTCTCTTGTGCACTATGACGAGGTATGGTAGTGGCGGGTAGGTGGCCGGCTCGACAAGTACTGCATGGGGGAGACGCGCGGCGGGAGACTGGGCGGGGTCAAACATTAGGTCGACCGGAATGATAGAGTTGCCATATTTAGACGGCGAGCAGAGGCGGGGATGTAGTGTTGCGCCGACTGCGGGGAGTGGCGAGTACGAGTAAGGTGAGAACCTGCGGTCCAATGATGATGGCGTTGGCGGGCCGTCCGAATCTGTGGCTGTCGGCAACGAGTAGGACGATAAGGGCGTGGACGGGGCAGGCGACGAGGGAAGTGGGAAGACGTGGATCTGCGGTGCGAAGTGTACGTGTTTGCCCGGCATGCTGATAAGACACGGGGCAAATTAATGCTGGGGCCACAATTCCAGATAGTCACTTTTTATCTGCCTCGTGCACAGGCGAGCACCTAGGCAAGATCCAATGTACAAGATCCTATACGCTGCGGTGAGTCAGCTAAGAATATCATTTGATATCGTCGGGCGCACCGCCTCCGCAGCGCAATTTAGAGTTTGACTCGGAGATCTAATTATATGAGGCACCTCCACCCCCGCCTTCGCCTGCCCGCTCTATCTGCGCAGCCCTGAACACGTCATATGTAGTAAATTGAATGAAGCCCACAAGTCTCCATGACGCTCTTGCCATCGCCTGTCGCGTCGGGTCGACGTCGCGAGAGATTGTCTCTTCGGGTCTTCTATTACTATTACCACGTCATGCCCGCTTCCCACCCTCGCGTCTCCTTTCGGCCCCGACAAACACCCGCTGACTCAATATCATCAAGTGACCCAATTACATACCCATATACAGTAACTTATCTTATCGTCATTACAGGCTGAATCATAACACGTATATGCATATGATAAAAAGTTGTACAACACAAAACCCGCGCAGAAATGCTAAAACCGATGCTTGAGAATTGACAATAACAACGAAGTACAATGAATACCACATTTGCACCGCCTTGAACCAGTGGTCTCACGACCTCGCCAGGATCTTCCCTTCGCGAATCGTGGGAGGCCGCCCAGGAAAGTGGTGGAGCGGATGATTATCAGCCCGAATTTGGGCGGCTCTCGCAGCGGATGCCCTTGTGGGACTCGAAGGCCCGTTCATGGGCGTGGGAGTGGTTCCTCTCCGCCCTGCCACGTTGTTCGCAGCAGCCATTGCCCTCAACATATTCCCATTACTCGGTCTTTTCTTAGTCACTGTCCCTGTCCCTGTCAGCGTGGTATTAGCCGTCGCGGTCGTGGCACCGCCCGACGATGACGGGCACTTGTCACTCCCGCCCGCAGTATYTGCGTTTGCCCCAACTGTGGTTCCCGCTGCGAGTGTTGTAGTGACTCCTGCTGCTGCTGCTTCTCGCTCCGCCCGTTTAAGGAAGGGACTAGGCAAATTTTCTTCTTCATCCACCCAAGCCTGCTCACGCTCTGCCCGTTTCAAGAACGGACTCGGCAAATCCTCTTCGTCCTCAAAATCATACTGAGGCGCAGACTTGAACCGTTGGACCGGTTCAGCAGCGGGAAGCGTCGCCCTGGCCGCCTGAGATTTTCGACCCGATTTGGCCGTACTGCTCTTTTTAGCCGCACCAAATACAGGTGCTGTAGCAGTTCGCGTAAGCGACGTCCGACCGGACGTCCCTTTTATAGATGATCTCCGTGATCCAGTCGTCGGTCCCGCATTCGACACCGATAGTGCTGTAGAAGAAGTTGAAGAAGCCGAGCTAGAAACGCGTCGGAGCCGTTCCTTCCTGGAGCTTGGGCTTGGTGGTGGACTGACGGCTTCGCTTTCACTACCAGAGATATCAGACCCTTTGATATCATCCGCGCTAAAGTCGAATATTTTGGCAAAGTTCAGTCCGACTTTGGGCGTCCCTTTGAAAATGTTGGCGACCTCCGTGGGCCTGGGTGTCTCCAGCATTTCGCCTGTTGAGGTAAGGATGACACCTTTCATAGCGGATGGTGCAAAGTCGCTAAACACGGCGCGTGATTCTGGTGTCTCGATGGGGGGCGATGCGTTGGGAACAAATGCAGTCTTTGGCGTTGGAGTTTCATCGATTGATGCTCGCCGATCTTTTGGTGCTTTGCGTGGAACTTGAGCCAAAGGCGTCAGAAGATTCATCACTTCCTCCAATGGTGTCTTCTCTTTCCGAGCTGAATCCAATCAACAATTCAGTATATGCATGACCAAGTGAGGCGATACCATACTTTTCACCGACTCATCCCACTTGGCCACCTTGTCTTCAAGTTCTTCTCTAATGCTGCTCAACCGCACCTCCTCCGCCTTGAGATCTTCTTCCTTCTTCTTTATCGCATCCGCGCTCTGCTCCAAGCTCCGTCTTCGAATGTCAACTTCTTTAGTGATCTCAGCCTCTCTCCGTGCCCAAGCCTCATACACTTTCTGCTCGCGGATTCGAACGGCCTCCTGTATCTCCTCTTCTCTCTTCGCCATGGCTGCTTGGACTTCTTTCTCTCTCTGCGTTATCAATACGCGCAGCTCTTCTTCTCTTCTCGCTACAGCTATCCGTACGGCCGCCTCTACGTCTTCTTTGCCGTACCGTGCTCCAGCACGTTGTATCTGAGCCACATGTTTTTGCAGGGCCGCAACTTCGGCATCCTTCTTGGCGAGCACGGCAACCAGATGTCGTTCTTTCTCTGCCAGAGAAGCTTCCCGYGCTAGGAGTTCACGCTCTTTGTTCATCGCTGCGGTCTTGTGCACTTTCACGGTCATTAACCTTGCAATCATGTCAGACACGCTACGCAAGAGGGTGACGGCACGTACATCTTCTCCGTTTCCGATACCTTGAAGACGAGCTCTAGTCGTTCATGTTGCAGCAGCTGCGCTGCTGACGGACGCATGGCAGGCTGTTTCATCATGCTCTGTGAGATATCACGCTGCAAAAATCCGTGAAAGCACGCTTACGTTTAAGTTTAGCATGGCTTTTATCACGTTAGATAAGGCCTGAGAGTAGCCTCGCGGTAGTGGTGGTATTCGTCCGTTTCTGTCCAAAACCGTTACTCAACCGACAGATCAACCTTGAGACAAAGACGCACCGTATACATATACTAAGTTCAGCATGGGTTTTAGCTTCGTGGAAGGGGGGTTTCAGCGCGCATAGTTCGTAAATTAAACAGCCGAGCGACCAAATATCAGACTTTGAGTCGTAAGCTTTTTCTTGCATCAGCTCAGGRGACATGTAATATGGCGTCTAGATAGAAGGATGGCGATGAGCCGAATGGATACGCTGATCGAGATGACGCACTCCGACATATGTGTTGGCAAAGCTGGCCTGCGCCAGTGCCTTGGATAGACCAAAATCGCCCAGCTTTACAGTATTAGTCTCGTCCAGAAATACTATCGGCCATTCAACGTCAGCTCACACGACAGCAAAAATAAGATGGACGCCGCACCATTATCAGGTTTCAAATCTCTATGTAGAATCTGCACCCTCCTCCCGCCTCCTGCATTTCCGTCACACGGAGCTCCGTCAGTCACCCCGCTCCCTCCGCTACTGCTACTCCTTGCATGTCCATTAGGGTGGTGACATTGATGTAACGCGAGCAAAATTTGCATAAAGTAGCTCCAGATGGTATCTTCGGGTATCGGTCTGTTGTGTTTCGCTGCCTGTTTGATGACGGTGGACAAGTCCCCGCCTCCACAGTATTCCATAAGGATGTAGAGAATGCCTGCATCCCTGTCAACGTGTCGGTCGATGTATCGTACAATGTGTTCGTGATTAAGGTCTTTGAGGATGTTGCTAGCGGGGTGCGCGTAGAATAGGCAGAAAAGGAATGGGCGGCACGTCAGGGAAAATAACGAAATGGAGCGGAGTACGGGACGGGACATACACTTCCGCAACTATTTGTTTCCGATCGCGCTCACTCATCTTCTCAAAGTTGAGCTCTTTGCGTGCAAAAATCTGTGATGAGTGGGAAAGCTCAATAGAAGATGCGGGTGGCTTGGGCTCAAAGGAAGTACCATTCCATCTGTTTTCCGCCTGACTCTGCGTATAATGCCAAACGAGCCATTTCCGATGATTTCAAGCGGGTCATACAGGTCGAGAAACGAGGCCATCGGAAAAGAAGGGAGAATGAGTGAAGGGGAAACGAAGGAAGTGTCTATGGGTCGCGCGGTGGTCGCAAAAGGGCCAAACGCCGCCAGCACTCAAACTACCACGTGACCGTGTTCGCTCCTACTAGCGCGACAGCCATAGCTATGGCTCGTACTCGTTCGTACAAAATCCCGAACTAGATCGCTCCGCCCAAGCGCACTACGATCCTTGTCCGTTAATGTAAGCATTACAGGCTGTCTACGAGACAAATTCATCGTATAGCAGTTCCCCCACAACCGATTCCTCCGTCGACCTTTCAAGGGGACTGTTATATTGTCGAGAACGCCCAAAATCAATCAACCGAAACATGTACTTCCTCCCGTCTTCTGTGAATTCGCCAGTTCCTCTCTGATACCTCGGCCGATCAATAGGACCATTTTGGCATAGTATATTTCGAGGAGCCACCGACTCGTGCAGATAACCGCCGTGATGGAACTTGTATAACAGCGCTGCGCATTCATTTCTGCAGAGTGAGAGTTGAAGCAATCAGTGCACAAGTACAAACAAAACTCGCCTATCGTCCATAGACATGTCTTCCACGCGTATCTGTTGCCCGCAGCTTTCCATTAGCAAGATAGGACTCTTGTGTTGATCCGTTTCTGGCATGTAGAATCCGTAATATTGGGGGACAATTGCGTTCACGGGAACAGGTTTGTGCAGAGGATTGACGAGGTTGTATCCATTCCAGTGCTCAAAGAAGTGCTGCGGGAACTTTTCGTAATTCTTTGCTTCGTTTCGGAGATGACCGTCGCCTGTAGACAACTTAGCGATCAGAGAGACTCTGGCGATAGGCGGGTGAGGGGAAATGACATCCGTCTTTGATCGCTCATCGATGTGCATGCGCCTGAGAATATGAGAACAATAGGGACCTTTGTCAGCACTCTGCCACTGAACGTTCGTCTTGATGGGCCTGACAGGACCATTGTACTGGAACATTGTCCTCGTTTTAGCGTTCGTGCCGTGGAGGTACGACCCATGAACGCCTGAGTCAGGCGAACCAAAGACAATATCCATAGCGACTTCTGGTTCAATATATTCAACTGGCTTCCAGCATCCCGATTTTTCTTTCCATACAGCAGCTCTGCGTGATCCATYTTCACCATCGCGTTCAATTAAAGTTCTCTGTACATCTTCGAGAAGACATTCGTTGCACAATATATCAGGAACTAGCAGCGATCGGGGTACTTCCCATTCGGCATTCAGGACGAGCGAATGGTTCCCTTCACCGGCGACTTTGTCGGGAGAGATATAAAGATGGGCTTCTTCAACCGGTTTGAGATCAGGAGCCTCCGGGAAAATGACGAAAATAGGTGGCTCCGACGGACCAGGAGTTGCYGTGTTTGGGCAGAGCAACGTCCCATCGTGCCCTTCGGGAAAATCGTTGCAGTCCGCACCCATTTTCTTCAGTCTGTCTGAGTGACGTCGCTCTTTCTGCTGTTTGCGAGCTGCAAGTTCTTCTTCCATACGCCTTTTCCCATTAGGAGTCAATGATAATTGATAAACATACGTCTTGTCCTTCTCGATCGAAGTCCAATCATGAGYTTTGTTAGACTCCCAATGGCGATCGTAGTAACGGTGAGAAACAGAAACAGAAAGAAGATCTCCTGGATCATGGACAACAAGACGCTTCGGTAATAAGTAAAGAGGAACACGCTGTTCGATCTTTGGGGCCTCGTAGCTAAAGGGAACCAGAGGCCAAGGCTCGGGAAAATTATCAGCGCGAGATGTAACATGAGACTGAGGCATTTCATAAAAATCAGTAGGCTAAACATTGAGTATGCGAAAACGAACCGTAACAGGTTGTTGACCTTCTTCACTAGTTTGGCCGTCCGATCCTTTAGCTGTTCTAGTCCATCCTCGACCCGAGTCCGCACTTTCGTCGAGCTGTTCTTCTTTTTCGTCAATGGCCATTTGATCCTTCTTGTCGTATTTCGCTTCATCGCCAACTTCGCTTTCTGAACCTTCGCCCATTCCGGTGGAGCCCTGACTTGAGTCGTTGTCGTCAATATCGCCAGCCTCTTGACCTTTATCTTCATCACTGGCTTCACTATTCGAACCTTCATCGCTTCCGACCGACCCTCGATCTAGGACGTTGTCGCCGATTGAGTCTTCTTTTTCGTTGCCAGTCTCTTGACCTTTAGCTTGACCTGCTAATATGTGCGGCATTGACTTGCCGCAAAGTCCCAAACGGATGCTCATTTCCTGCGCTTCAATAACATTTGCGATAGCGTAAGGATTAATCTCCCGAGGATCAGCCTCGATTTGCGCCCATTCGATTTCAGAAGCAGCGTGCTCGGTTTCTTTGTGTTCGATCATCCATTTGGACAGTTTGCTACCGGTAGAGACCGTGATGAGGTAGCGTAGGTCAGGCAAGCGATGAACCCAGTAGAAGTCCCAAAGCGTAGCTCCCCAAAACTGAATTCCGTTMGAAGTCATCTTTCCAAGGCAGCTGTTTTCAGGAAGGATCTTCTCGCCCTTTGKATCACGAGGCCAGGAGCGATATATCTGACGCCTGATAGTTTTTTTGTCGTTCCAGATAGCGAGCGCCTTTTCGTTCGTCTCAAGAACCTTGACCGAGGGGGTATCTGGTTTGTAGCCAGCACTACGGAGAACGGCGATAACAAGGGCATCGAAGACACCAAAGGGTTTGCACTGTGGCATAATGGCGGTTTGAAGGAAGATGTGAAATGAAAGAAGCAACGCGTTCTTATGCCACGCGCCACGATGCTCATTTCCYGAGTCGTCACGTGTGCGCGTAAAGTACCCGGACCGGCCATGCCTCTAGCGCGCCATCGAGCCCAAATGGGTTACGATTGTGATCCATGGCTATTCGTAGTACAACTGTCATAGTATGTACTAGTTCTAGTATCAGGTTTCTTGGTATATGCGTTCGAAATCTCATATTCCGTACACATATGTGGTTAATGCAGATCCTGACGTACTTCATACTCGTATGAATCGCTRATTGGTAGTAGATATCGAGCGCTCCATAGTTGCCGAACAACAACATGATGCGGGATTTCTTCCCCGGGCCACTTGGTGGGCGTCCAAGAACTCCATCTGGCCCTGGGATGATTCGAATCCTTTCCAAGCAATCCTGATATAGCTAACGATAGGTTTGTCGAATGTAGATTCACTCACAGTCTCGGCCCGAGGAAAGACAATCAATTGGAAGTTTCGATCCATGGAACCCTGAACCACGACTACCTTGGCTGATGCGATAAGAGCTTGCATCCCATTTTGTTTGACATCTGACACGAACTACTCGACGTAATCAGGTTCATTCCATCTAGCAATGGTGTTTGCAACAAGATCGAACACTTGCGGCTGAGAGCCGCGGCTCGCGGTCCTCCTTTACCAATAGTGACCCAAGACTTCCCCATCAATCTCGTCCYACATACCGTCAGCGTTATCAAAACGACCCTGGAAATCCGACGCTCATGATGTAGCGGTTCGAACCCCAGATGGACATGGCGAACGCTTGACAGGAATCCTGATCACTTACTATAGCGACAAAGCAAGAATCTCAGGAGAAGTTTATTGTCAGACCATATGGAGATTCCTTCGCACCTTGATGGCCGCCATGATGTTGGCACGACAGCCTTGGAAAGTGACAGTCAGGAGGAAAATAGCAAGCCATTGTGATTGGCAGTCAGAATATTTCGAAGATGAGACGATACAGCGATGATCTCCATTCGCACCGCGCCCAAGCTCCATTTTCGCAAACACACGGCGGAAGCTACAACCAGTTCACCATACGCCTACAAGGGTTCACGTTCAGCGACGCGGCAAGTTGGTGCACATTGCACAACGATTTGTTTCTTAGTACGCATCACGTGACATTGGAACATATCGCGAGTCGCGACGCGCGTCCAGGCGGCGCCACGGCGGGCGGCGTGCTTTCTCGACTTCTCAGATCTAGATGCCCAGCCAAATCCTCGGTTCAGCCTCTGGCGCGCCCACAGAAGGTCATCCCCGCGCCCACGCAGAAATGCACACGCCGAAAGATTAAGCTTCTGAATCCATCAGAATTCGCGCAGACATCCTCCGGATATCCAAAGACGTGCAAGGATTATTCACAACGGCTTGCCGACGTATACGCAACTGCCAAATCCCACCACAGGCAGGGACAGATCTCGATGACAGTGAAGACCTGCAGGGTTGCCGTAACTTTCAAATCTGTCATTAATGATTAATCATTAGAGCGTTCCTCGCGCCGCTCGGATAAAAGACCGAGGCCGTAGTGAAACGAAAGCCTCGGAGCGTCCCGTGGTTCATACGTTCATATAGCTGATTCGCACGCCGCTGTACATAAATTGGCACAGAATSACTGATTTGACTTATCAATCTTCCACCATCTTAGAAAGAAATGGCCGCCAATTTGCAGAAGAAAGGAATGCCCTATGGTAGGTCCTCACCTGTTGATGGAAGATACTCATTTATGGCACAACTCCCCTAGTTCGGCTAGGCAACTCCGGGCTCAAGGTCTCTAGGATTATCCTCGGCTGCATGTCCTATGGAACTCCAGAATGGGAGGCTTGGGTTTTGCCCGAGGAAGAGTCTATCAAGCAGATCAAAGCTGCGTGCGTTTGACATTGTCACTCATTCATCTTTATCTAAGCCATGATTGCATAGGTACGATGCCGGCATCAACACCTTTGACACGGCAAACGCAAGTGCATCCCATTCAATGACCGATCTGTATCGCTGATCCATACTAGGTATATTCCTACGGAGAATCAGAAATAGTTCTTGGGAAAGCCATCCGACAGCTTAATCTTCCGAGAGATGAGATCGTCGTCATGACCAAGGTCAATGGCGTTAGGCACCATAATCATCAGGATATACTTACCTTTAAACAGTTCTATGCTGCTGTCGGACGTAACAAAAGTGAGGACCTCACTGGTGTAGACGTGGACGAAATAGGCTACGTCAACCAGCACGGATCGAGCCGCAAAGTAAGTTGCTGCAAGGATAGTGATTCATTTTGCTCATCGCCGAGCGGCGACCAGCACATATTCGATTCTGTCAAGGCTAGTCTTCAGAGGCTCCAGCTAGACCACATCGACGTCTTGCAATGTAGGTCCAACGCATCTTAGTCCTACCTCTCACGTACATACCTATTTAGGCCACCGCTTTGACAACGATACCCCAATCGAAGAGACGGTGCGCATCCTGACAGAAAACTGCATGATTGCTGAACAATCATTAGATGCAAGCCCTTCACGACGTCGTCAAAGCTGGATACGTTCGCTACATTGGGATGTCATCGTGTTGGGCCTGGCAATGTGAGTGATTTGACAACGTTCTCTTGCAGCCCTAACTCGGTCTTTCCAGTCCATGTAATGCAGAGTATGAGTCTTTGTGCGTCATTCCATATATTTGCTAATCGTAACGCCTAGATTACGCTATCACAAACAAACTGACACCCTTCATTTCTATGCAAAACCACTACAGCTTGATTTATCGTGAGGAGGAGCGCGAAATGTTCCCAACTCTCAAGGTTCGCCACTCCTTACTCTACAAGTTAACACCTGATTAATCATTTCTCTAGTACTTCGGCGTCGGTTCCATTCCATGGTCCCCTCTTGCTCGTGGTCTTCTCACCCGTCCCTCGTCCGAAAACACGACCCGGAGCAAATCGGACGGGTAAAATCAGCGCGTCGAATCTCCTATTTGTACCTCTCCTAATAAGATCAACAGATGGATCGGCGGCTATTCACGGTCTGATGCGACCTCTACTATCGTCGAGCGCGTGGAAGAGATCTCCAAAAAGAGAGGGATTTCCATGGCACAAGTATCGCTTGCTTGGGTTATGACTAAGGTAACGGCTCCTATCATTGGATCGACATCCTTGAAACACTTGAATGACGCCATAGGCGAGTAAATTGCTCTAACGATTCTTTCTGTCTTTTTATGTTTTCCAAGGGTCTGTCAAWGTTCAACTTACCTCTGAGGAGATTAAATACCTTGAGGAGCCATATGTGCCGCGGGATATCATTGGCCACGCTTGATCTCATGTATCTCGCTGTTATAGAAGATGAAACAACCAATCGAGTTCTTTATGATGATGATGCTGAACCGCGATGCGGCGTTGAGATTTAAATTAAACCTGGAACTGATGAACTGGGCCAGAGAAATTCGCAACACAATTTCTATAGCTACGTGCCGCGCCCCGTAGTTCATATACATAGCTGACTCGAGACGGGGTCCAAAAAATATGTTACTCACCGAGGCCTGAATTTTAGATGATACCATGCTAACGCCATGTCTCAAATTTTGCCAATGCTATCGCAAAATAGTATACTTCGGCGCTACTCGCGTGGCACGCCAGATCGAACATTATCAATGCATTCTAGTTTTGTCGCGACGATTATATTGAATGAGTATCGTAGGGCACAAAGAAGTCGGCGGCCCAGGTTCCCAAGATCAGTCAAGGGATTGTTTCAGAAACATAGAGACCAGCGATGACTCGACCTTTCCCATTCTAGAGTGCATATATATGTCTTACTTTCACGGGGATTTAGTTGCTGTCCAAAATGCAGTATGGTATGTATATCCCATCATCGAATGAGCGTTGTTGGTGTATGAAGCGTCAAYAGTGCGTTCGTTCTGCCTGCAATGAGACGAATACAATGCGGGTAATGAGGACCTACTGATAGCTCAAAACCAATTTGGCGGGCTAATGCCTTTACCTCTTCTAAGGTCAACTCGATCGACGGGTCRTTGGAATTATTATGTTCCCAATGCCATAACAAAGGACCTGAAAGGACAATTTTTGTGCGTCCTCGTAACTATTGGACCAATTCAAACCTAGATTAATCCATACCCCGCCAGGGGCTAGAATCTTATGTATGATACGGAGATAATTGACAACGTTCTTAGCCTGCCATATCATGAGACTAATTGGCTCATTAAATTGGCAGAAATATTACTGACCGTATCAATGAAGAAGCACGTTAATATAGCATCCCAGAGCCCAGCCTGCGGCTCTTTGGGATCTGGGTCGCCRCCGTAGACTTCCTCAAAATCACCTGGAAATTTTCCGTGTATTGCTCCAGAGTCTGGATTATGACTCACCAGCGATTAGCGAGAAGTTAGCTGTCTGAGGGATATCTGAGGGTAAGACGTCGGGAATCTTAATTGGGCGAAGCATCGCTTCACGATTCGGCGCATTCGAAAAGCTGTGAATGTAAGGATAGATTGTGTGCTTTTCGATTTGATCTGTTCTGCATCACCTCGGATGTTCATTCACTTATTTAATGGTCTTTATGAAGACTAATGCACCTGTTCAGTAAGAAAAATGAACCCAGAAGCATATAATGCGAGAATTCGTTTCCCTGGCAGGAAAAGCCTGAATAATTGTTCAGACGAAATACGAGACTCGTCCAGTCGGCTGTACTTACCCAGATGTGCGATATCCCAAGCAAGGCGGCCTAGCCCTGCACCGGGAACCAAAACTCGTAATTCTCCCCTAAGGCGCTATGATTGGATCCACATGGAGATATATACAACAACCGCTACCTTCGTGATTTCGGAACGTGAGAGTAATATTGCAACAGAGCATCTTTCATCGGTTTGTAGCACGCTTCTCTTTCTTGTTCTCCCTCATGTGAATCTAGGTAAGGACTGATGCTCGCCTTTAGTAAAACTCGCGTACTCACTTCAGTGCTCCAGTCTCTCACAAACTGCTTTAGGGTACTCCTGAGTTTGTCCATGTCATTTTCCGACGGCTTGAATTTGAGTTGACTATCGCCGCCATGTGTATGTTGATACCGTAGGGACTCATTCCTATGCGAAGCGGAGTGTGGACGGATCTGGGGGCCTTTGATAATCGTAAGCGGTTGTTATCGACAAGACGGACGCAAGAACCTCCAAGATTCTGTTTCTCATCCGCTTGCGTTTCAGGCGCCATCCTTTCATCTTCCAGCTCGTGTCCGAATATCTCAGGATTTTCCACCACTTGAGCAACGAATTGAGCATTATCTAAAATGGCTCTATCGACATCATCAATCTTTTTCTTGTACCCCAGGCTGCCGAGGAGTTCCTGATCTGTTGCAGAAAGCCTGAAGATATCTCTACGCCTTCTGTTGTTTGCCGATATCTTCCATCCAGCTTCAGGCTTGACACGAGACCCAAAGAAACTGAACTCACCGAATACTGTGCATAATGCCGGAATGTAGTGATCACTTGCTGGAAATGCTTGCGTTCTGGTGGCCGCAATTATGGACATTATATGTTGATTAGTTCGTATTGAGATGCATACCTTCTACGATATCAGTCTCGTCTAGCGGCATCGTCGGCTCCGATTTCCGATCACCTGCCGAAGTTGRACTAGAAATTGTTTGTGCCTGTTTTCCAACGGCTTCCACTCATTGATCTCACAACGAAATGGTGAATCTCTAGGGATTCAGCGCTGTTGTGGCTAATATTTCTCCAGGCTCGAAATGAGGAAAAGGCGCAATCTATGCTTTATCGCTTTCGCGAAGCCCAGGCCGCAGAACTGGGTCTTGGCACTCGAGCGGACCGCCGGCCCCGCATGGCAAGCGCATGCAAGAGTTTGCGTGAGTGTGAGCGGTGGAGAGGAGAAATATTGCGAGAAATAAGTCGCAAGGTTTCCAAAATTCAAGACTGTTCGTCTATATCCTCCCTGTGTTTCGGTAGACTAACCCGTTTGGCAGCTGGTCTGACTGATTACGAAGTTCGAGATTTAAACGATGAGATTAACAAGCTTTTACGAGAAAAGAGGCACTGGGAGAATCAGATTGTTGCATTAGGTGGTGCAAATTATAGAAGAAACGTGGCAATGTTAGATGCGGACGGCAAAGAGGTGCCAGGGACCAAAGGATACAAGTAAGTCCATACGCCTTGTTTATGCCCTCGAATCCGAAATTTTGCGTCATCTAGGTATTTCGGACGAGCAAAAGATTTACCAGGCGTGCGCGAAATGTTTCAAGGTAGGAAAAAGGAGGAAGAAGAAGAAAATCAAGCATTGGCGTATTACAAAAAGTTCATGAACCAAGGGCCAGCCTATTATGGTGATATGGACGAAAACGATGGAAAATTACTTCAGTTTGAGCAAGAAGCGGAAGAAGAAGGTGGGTCACGAATATATTTAATTTCATGAGGCTCATTGTACTTCTAGATTGGAATGAAGCGTACTCAAATCTGAAGGAAGTGCTCCATTTTACTCCAAATGACCCTGTGGAGCTGTTACGACCTGGGACGGAAGCTGCCTCGCCCAACGACGGGGTGAAGGTGGGCTCCGCTACATTAAACGTCAAACGGAAAGCTTCGGACGATGAGACCGACATGCCCGTTGATGGAGACGAGGCGAAACGTACGAAAGTCGATGGGGTAGCTGCCTCAGCGCCGTCTTTGGCGCTAGAAAAAGACCCAATGATATTGCATGCCAAAACTGCAGCTGCATTTATACCATTCCTAAAACCAGAACATCTCATTCCCCCCAAGCTGCCAACAAGGCATGAGATGGAGACAATACTACTGGAACTGCGGAAAAAGGCATTGGTGGATGAGTATTTTGGTGACGGCGAAACATGAGCTACGTTGGCGCTCCTATGTGAGTACTTGTATTTACTTATCGATCATGTTTGTCCRTATATATCTGAGTCTGTATCACCATCATTTAGCCGTTCTATTATCCATTGTCTACGAGTACCTGATTAATGTGAAGAAATTATGAACGCTTTGTAACTATTTTGACCGGTATCATGGACCTTTGGCATTGATCACCCACGAGCATTATTATGGATCTTCCGGCAGCTCTGGTTAGGTTATGCTACCTCAGCACTTCATTTTGTTAACGTTTAGCAGAACATATTAAATTTTCGAYAATATCGCTGCGGCTACTTTGTAAACGTCTCCGGACGATTAACTTGGACAAGTCATTTACGTAGTTGGCCAACGCCCCAATGAGCGTACATCTGRTATCCGCGATCTTGCAAAACATCAATTATGTTGTCCGTTGCACACCTTCCTATCCCATGTGGAGGGTTCAGGTCCCGTGCGATGGAAAATGGACGGCGGGTAATACTTTTACTTGGTTAGTCGTTGTTTTATCGGCATGGGTAGTGCCCTGTCCATCGCTTATGTTGGAACCAGCCGTGCTCAACCCTCGCGGCAGGAGGGCATATCGCGTCAATTAACGTTTTTGAAAGTGGTTACATGGGCAATACGTCCTGGTGGCCYCAATCTCTTGATTTGAGATTTAGATCCACGTTTCTCGGACAGTCCATGCATGCGTTTAATGCGCGAAGTCACCAGGCTACCCGTCGATTTTTCTATAAGTAACCACAACGTGGCACGACGGCAGCCAATGGCTTCTGGTGACCATGATAACCAGGCTCGGACGTGAAAGAGCAGTAAATCCAGGTTAGTCGCGTTCTCTATCCCATTCTAATACTGGCGTCCTCATCAGTGTCCGCCCTTTGTACGTCTGCCATGCAGCGTACGGCGCGATTAAAGGC
>JNHV02000518.1:0-14912 GCA_001691785.3 Amanita brunnescens Koide BX004
CAATGCCGGTAACCGAGCATCTTGGTGACAACCGGGCGAAAGGGGGACAGCTCCTGCATAAAAGGCTGCTTTCTCTAGGTCGATCCCCCAGCGCAGAGCACTCACTCGAATTCAAAGTGCTGGTTCACTTGAATTCATCCTTCGCCCTTACCGACCTTGAAACTCCCATCCAACTCTCGACTCTACCCACAACTGAAAGATGGTTCGACTCGTCATTGCTACGTATTTTGTGTTCGTTCAACTTGCCGTGTGGGCGCAGACCTCGGCTGCTCTTCCGGTTACCGAGTGCGTGCTGTTCCCTTAACCCTTGTTAGTTTGTTGAATCGACATCAGATTCCGGGAACCGTTTGAATCGCGAGCGATCTCAGATAATAACGATTCTCAGTGAGACCCTAACCTTCATCGATCAACTCGTGACGACTAAATTTGAATCTCGTTCCAAGGCTCACCAAGCGTGATCAGGTGAAATTGGAAAAGAGAATTCTCCTTACATTGGCAGGGTTAGGAATCTGTTATCTTGCTACCGGATGTCCTGGTGCAACGTCTGTCAAATCTGGATTAAAGTCTGTCAAGTCTGGACTCAAGTCTAAATTCGATAAATGGAGAGAGGACAAAAAGGCCCAGAAAAAGGCCAAAGCAGAAAAGAAACGAGAGAAATCAACCACCGCCGAGGTCGTTCCTCCCACGTCCTCGACGACCCTTGTAGGGACCGCTACCGCTAGTAGTGACGGACCGAGCAGTGTGGTGTCGGAAGAAGCGCCCCAACTCCCACGTTTTGACTTCGAGCACCAGCCTTCGGGATCGGAGCGGCAAAAGCGCAACTGGGATGATAATCTTATACACGACGAATTGGACTAGCTCAATTCGTCCCATCACCGTAACTCGGAATACTAGGAACAAGACTAAATCAGTCGTATATGTATTTACTGTACCTCTATGTTGTACCTCTATGCTGTACCAACGTCACCGGTTCCTCCATGATAGAACTGCTGCTGGTAGATAATATCAAACCAATGGATTTGAAAGGAGAACCGAGTTTATTACCTAGTCTCAGTATGCGTTGTACTTAGTAGTATGAATGCATTCCCTTTCAAAAGAAAAAAAGAAAAAAAGAAAGGAGAACCGTTTTGCCAAAATCTGTGCAGTTCATTAAACACCTTGGTTTTCTCCAGAGCGATTCGAACCTAGACCGGCGTGGATTCATTTCATTATTTAAAGTGGAATCTTGCAACTTACAATAAGACCTGAAAATGTTTTCACCAACTTCAAGAAGTTGCGAGTCGCCGCGGCTGAGTCGTATATCATATCGGACGGAGCAACGCCACATGTCGCGTTCAACGGAAAACACAGCCACGGTTGGAAGGGTCTGTGAGGATGACCCTTGAGTGTCGAGTGCGCAAGAACCGAAGTCACCCCATTTATTGTAATTTGTGTTACAACCACACTGATGCTGAACATTAAACTTGCTAGACCCGAATTAAAGTACGTCCGGACTACCGACAGAGAACCATAGTCTTTGTGTAGAGCTCGTGGCATCTTTAGCTTACAGGATTTGCTCAAGTAGTAAAGGCGATATCTTTCGAGGGGTCGCAATTGGCCTAAAGCCTTAATGATTGTGCTGATATATTAGATACTGAAGGAGGCACCCTTCTACCAGTCATCCGCCGTCTCTCGCCATCACAGTGTGGGCGGAAATGACTGTCCAAAATGTATTCTTCACCATGCGCTATTGCCAATTAACAATTCCTATTCAAGTCCAACTTCTCAGTGATATGACAATATGGCAATGTGCATAATGGTACACGGTCCCTGCATTTGGCCAATTCCAACACAAGTGCAATGCCTGCAAGCTGATCGCGCATGTCGAGCCGTTTGCCAGTGAAGTAGAGGGGCCTAATTGCCGACCCGTGTACGAAGCCAGAGGCCATCCTTAGGTTTTCAAGTTGGTCGGCCGAGTTGCGAAACGTGATCGGGCTTTGCTAGTCCGAGTCGGTGGTGTAACCTAGCGATACTTACTCTACCTGATCCCCCAAGCGACTGCGCCGAGCGCGCCGCTCCTCCGGAAGCATAGCCTAAATGGTTCTTCCACAAAGAAAAAACTCCGCAAGGCACTTTCTGCACTTTTTGGGATGCGTACTCACCGATAGCAATACAATGCAAGTCCGAAAGGATGACAGCTGCCATTCTGTCACAATGCCATCAGGTTTCTTAAACATGGACCTCCATCACGATCGTGAATCGTGATGCATTGATGAGCCATAGATGTGATTCTTAACCGTTGCCCAGTAGACGCCGTGTTTCAAGTGAATAATTAAACCAAACACGTAAAAGAAGTGTGAATACTCGAGGAGGTCGGCTTGGTGATTGTTTCCGCGTGAGTACTTACATAAATGAAATGAACGTTCGTAGCAGTCGTTTGAAGGTAAAACGAGAAAGTCATAGCTATGACAAAGCCTGAGACAGTTGGTGTGATTACGAGTCGGTGATAGCAAGAGCCCCGGAAATTCCGACGAGAGAGACTTGATGTCGTTATATATAAGTAGACGGAGGTACATTGGTTGGCGCCTTCAGGTGCTTGAAGAGGCAAAGAAAAGGACAATGGAAGTGACGAACAGGCGTGACAGTCGCGTTTCCAGAGACCCACATTCAATTCGTGAATGAGCCCCGCCTAAGCAACACTCCCATTCTACAACTGCAACGACAAGATAAGAGACATTGATAAGTACATAATATGAGTACAGAGCAAGGATTAATGATAGATCAGAATTACGCGCCAACAGCGAGCCTTGCACTTTTCCTCCCCTTCTTGAGTTTAGATACTGGAACATCGTCAACTGGATTCCTCAGCAGCATCATAAGCCTCTTCCTTTCGTCCGCCTGTCCAGGATCCTCGTACATGACCCATGCACTCCTCTGTGTACCAGACTCATCCATGGACATCTCGGCTATATCACCATCCATCCCTCCTAAACCTACACCAGACTCGAACACATTGCCACGGTTCTTTCCTTCGAGATCGCCGTGCATCACGTCTGGCTCTGAGGCCAGTCTTATGTCGAAATTCAACGACGATGCAGAGGACTGCTTGGACATTGGCTACGTGCACGAACATCAACTCGTTAGCATGTTCCGTGAAAAGAAGCGAGCACACTTACCCCGCGTCGCGGCCTACTCCGCTTGCCGTGCCGGGTGCCTTCATCCTCGACCTGGCGTTTCCCAAGCAAAGAGGTGACGCTCTCTTGCAACGCTAGATCGATTTTCATGGGTGATAAGGACATGACAGACCCCATGCTCCCTTCTTGGGGCAACTTCATAGGCGACGGGGTCTTGGACGATGGTATAGGAGGCGTTATCGTTCGTATCGCTCCTTCCTGCGGCAGGGTTTGCGGAGGCGTGTTGAATTCTCCTACGAGTGCGAATCTATCTAAAATAAAATGGCGTTGAGGTGCTGAACCATTTTTGCGGGATGGCGTGGTTGGATACGCGGCGTCTGGGACATCCGGAGCTGGGCTACCGCCCAGAAGGCGTTTTGGGCGTCCAAACGAGATGTCTCTCGCATCCGGTGGTTCAGGTTGTTGAGCAGGTACTGTCATTCGCCTCTCGGATGGTTTTCTGGATACGCGTGTTGCACCATCGTCCACGGTAATCCGCGCATGATCTGTTCGTCCTGCACTTGATCAGCGCTAATGTAGAAAGTAGTTCCGACAACGAACCGTTCGTGATATCGTTCATCATAACATCCATCTTGTCTGCCGCCCAGAGAGAGTCGTCGGCCTCGTTCGTTTCGCCATTGTCGTCAGACCTGCCTTTCCCTTTCCCCTTGATATCGGCAATCGCAAAATCCTTCCCCGCGGCGTGATCTCCGGGTACACCTGGCACGACTGTATACTCTGATACAGATGGTATCGTGCCGGTCGTAGCAATCGCCGTCAACCACTCCCTGTTGACGACAGGGATATCCCACTCTCTAGCTTTTTCGTACTTGGGGCCAGTGCCAGGCGGGCACAACAAGTGAGTCGTACGTCTCGAGAACGCAGTTGCCAGTTGAATGCCTGAATTCAGGGTCAGATCACGTCAATGAAGCAGAGATTGAACGAACCAAGGGCACGCAATAACCGCGTCAGCCAGCAGAGTTCATCCTGGTGCAGACCAGAAAAGCTCATAACGAGATCTTCTGTACCAGCGACTGGTACTTGAATGCCGAGAGGAACAAAGGTGATATGGTCTTGATATGGACAAACGGCTCCTTCGGATAGACATCGTTCGAGCCAACATTCAGTTCTGTACTTGGTCCGCTCAAGCCCATCAGGCTCTTCTCGGTAGAGCTTGCTACCACTAATGCAAAGCACACGAATTAGTTTCAATTAGTTCCAAAGGAGAGCAAATAGCGTACCTGACGAGTCTGACGATGATATAATCCACATTATCATCCATGTCATGTTCAGAAACCCAGACGCCACCTCTCTGCTCGATAGCGCTCTTTACACTGGCTGATCTGGCCTCTCCTAACACGCGGAATCTCAACCCGGAGAAAATTCCCCTAGGGCCGATGGCCGAAGGACCTGCTTCAGCGTTGACATTCCTCTCAACAACTGTCGCCCGTGGTTGGGGATGGATGGCCGCCATACTCGTTGTCCGTCGAAATGGTTGCAACCTTTGCGATGGTTGAGCCTTTTGAGAAGGTTCGTTGACAGGAGCGAAAGAATTTTCCCTTCTGAATGTGGATATGATGCTTTTCGGCCCTGGCGCGTCGACGTCCATGTCTTTGGGTTCAGGAACTTCACTTTGCAGGATTTTTTGAACTTTCGAGGGACTCTTGATAACCTTCCCATTTGAAATTTCATATCCGCGATTTTTCAGCAAGCTTCCCCAAATTTGAACCGTCATAGCCGGTCGATGAGCCACGCAGGCTATTTCTTCTTCTTCGTCCTGTCTTGATGATGGTCCTTGGGTTGGTACACGATCCGACGAGGATTCACGCATTGCAGAGGGAGGTGGTGGTGATTCTGGAACGTTAAGCAATTAGAATGTGAAAAACGGAATAAAGTAGAGCTTACCGTCCACGACGGGCATCCGCCGCTGCGKTCTCGGCTTTTCTACACTGTATTCTGCCTCGTTGAATTGACCTGCAACCATAGTTAGACCGGAATTTAGAACAAATTCATTCATTACCTCCAAATTCAAGCGAGTCCCAGAACCATTCCTCCCATACAAGATGGATATTTGCTTCCCCTCGCTGATTGAATTTCCGGGCGTAACGCATTTTTTCCGTTTCTTCATCACCGGAGCACAAGATATGCGTGATTTTAACTGGTCTCTCGAGATTCTCCGAGTAAGCGCCGTCATTCTGTTTCAGCTTTTGCGTTATGTCGGCTCGACACTGGGAATCCGGTATCCCAGAAAAAGACAGTACGACTCCAGAGAACGTTGGCAGTTTGTGGGATTTGATACTCTAATTGTTTAGCAATGGTGAGGGCTAAGCATGACCTTGCTCTCACCTCTTCAAATTCTACGTCATCACCTCGGAGCCAAACCTGATAGCTCTCAGTTATCCAAGACGGTTTCAAAACTGGTATTTGCCTCTCGACCGCGCACTACAAATATGCTTAGGAGACTCAATACACAAGAAATAAGATGCATACCCAGTACTTCGCACCACCATGATCTGCCGCGAGAAGGTGAGTAACGCGACTCGTGAACGCGCTCGTTGAGGTCGCGCCGAGCTCTAAAGCCTGCTTGAACAGCGTTGGCTGAGAAATACATGTTAAGCATCTCCAAACAGAACGGTTATGACGGCGACGGCAGCGCACCTTGTCCGGAATCCCGGTAGCGCACAAGACGACTCCCTTGAAAGGCCTTGGACACGCGTCTAACGTATCCGTCTCTTGCGTCTCTTGTGCCCAACAAGTCGACTCTTCCTCTACCAATAGTCGTGGGGCTCTACCGGCGCCGGTGGTCGTCCCCGCGCCAACATTCGAGCCAGGCGCTGCAGGTCGAAGCTTCACATTTGGAACCTAAACGTATTGTCAGTATTTGACATTGACCAGAACGTCCGGCGCACCTTGTGAGATTTGTTTCCTTTGCGCTTCATCGTTCTGCCTGGCACGTCTACAAAAGTCCGTTGATTGGACGCGGCGCCGAATGTCACGTGTGCTGTTTAGGGCAGGCTCAATGGCGGTTGTCCCGTAATCATCGCTTACATAACAACTGCGCGAACCTGAGCCCGACGATGGCAAAGTTCATTAACGCCGACTCGGAGGGTGCAAGTGACTCATCCCCCCAGGAATCTCCACGTTGCCAGCAAGAAGGTTGGTTCGCGTCGTCGTTATTCACGGAGTGTCTCATAAATCGCCAGCTTGCGATCTCCAGTCTTGTTTGCGCAAGAACACCTACTCACCTGAGCGCTGTAATGACGATGTGCGCAAACTGTACCAGTGCTGTCAACGCATGTATGAAGAGACAGACGGAAAGGGAACGTCGACTGCCTGTCCGTCTGCCAATGTCATCAAGCATTGGCTAAAGAAGCATTCAAAGTAACCGTAATGCTGCATTGGACAGAAAAAAACACATTTGGATTCCCTAATACAGGACTTTATGAGAACAAAGACAATGATCAATCATAGGCATGGTTTTATACAATTGCGATCGAGAGATATCTATCCTGAAAACGCTTCGTCCGTGGACCAACTTGACACTTTAACAGACACAGCATGCAACGAGTGGGATCTACCCAGCAATCGTCGGTGCGGTGCATTTTTTGATCAAAGAATTCATGATCCATAGTACCCGTGATCATCCTGGCTTCCCTGTCGCGAAAAAGCGCGCTCCGCGTTATGATCTTGTAGGATCTGTTCTTCACCAATCCCTTGGAACTGTCCTCCTCTGGAAGCGCTCTGCAAACCCTGATATCCCGCGCCGTAGGCATGCGGAATAGAACTGGCAGCATGTACTTGTCCCTGGTTCCCGCTCATAGAAGACGACACCGAGGGTATGGGCGAGGTATAAGACATCTGAGCGGAAACACTAGGCAATCCCTCGTGTTGCCTCATCTGCTGCTGTGCCTGCCATCCGATGGCCGGTAGGATTGGTCCAGCTTGACCAGTTGCATGGAGCACCGAAGGGGGGTGCGGCCTAAATGGTTGTGGCTGAAGGTATTGTCCTTGCGCTGTTTGATCTGCGGGCGCTGTGATCCAGAGTGGTGGAGCCAAGGTACGACTAGGTTCAGGATAGAGACTCCGAGCGAGCGCAGGGATTCGCGCAGACGGTCCTTCATTTTGCGCGTAAGAAGAAGCATGGCGACGCAGACTCATACGGGACGGACCCATCTCAGGATACCCAGCACGTGTAGAAGGCGACTCAGATCGACAAATCGATGATGTGTCGCTGCCACCTTCCTCATCTCCCGTGACGCTCTCGCTTTCGCTTTCGCGTCCTTGAGCAGCTAGGGCCTGGCGTTGCGCCTTCTTGTTGCGGCGTTTGCGCTCCCGTTTGTATCCTTCTCCGCTGGAAATGTCCAACACCCAGTAGCTTCCCTTCCCAGGTTCGGTAATCGGCCTGGGCACGTTTCTGAAGACTTGATTCAAAGACAAATTATGTCGAATCGATCGCTATGCACGTCCTTGTCAGGGTACTGGTTCATGTGAAAAGCATGRACACGCACTTTCCACGCACCCGTGAGGTCGTTTTTGAAATATTCAAATCTATTTTCAATGGCATCATATATTCCATTGAGGGTCAGCTTCTTCTGCGGGCTTCCGTAGATGGCGAGCTTGATCAATATGGGGTATGCCTGGTATGGTTTACGGCCTTGAGGAGGGTCAGGCAGGCAGTCAAGGTTGACGGTTGCATCGGGTGGCAATCCGAGCTGGTGGCGCAGGTAGTCGCCTGCGTCTGGGTACGTGGGTTCATTAAGCCCGTGCAGTTGTAGTGCGGTCGGCGCCACTGTCGGCGAGGCAAATCCAGAGGAGTCAGCTGACCCCGGCGAGGAAGAACTTGACGCTTCTACCCTTTGGTATTGGTGCTGCTGCTGTTCGTGCTGGCGCCCTGAGCCGGCTGGCGGCGAGGTGGCCAACGGTGCAAACCCGTGTTGATGGAGGCCATAACCGGCGCCAAATGATTGGCTCTGGCTCTGGTGGTGGCTGTCCTGGTAACGAGGGTACTGTCCAACGTGGTCGCCGAACTGCTGAGCGTCGCCACTGAAACTGGGAGTGGCGCTGTGCTTTCGCGGTGGTCAGCGTCCGCAAAACCCGGTAAATGATTCCCACGGCACGTACCAATGGGTTAGGGAGCTGGTGCTCTCTAGGCAGTGCCAACCCACGTCCGGCTGGGGACTGGACTGCTGAGAAGGCGTAGCCTGCTGGGATGAATGGAGTATCTTCTTGAGATCGCTCATAGTTTAATCCTTGCTCTTCAGTTTGGTGGTGGTTTGATTGAAAGATTGAGCTGCCGAAGCTGCCGCCGCCGCCGCTTGGTGAACCTCCGTCTGAGCCTTCAGAAGGTGGGTAGTAGTGACACCGCGGGATGGATACCGGTGAACCCAAGAATGGGTAATAACGCTGATCAGTCTCATTCATATTTCTTTTTTAGAACTACGATATTAACGGCCAATGGGCAAGGGCTAATTTTGGACCCACAATCGCAAAGGGCAGAATCAGATGTGGGAAAATGATTGAAACGGCGAACAACCGGTAGCGTTAGCGTTAATTAGCAATACCATAAAT
This sequence comes from Amanita brunnescens Koide BX004, assembly GCA_001691785.3. Classification (NCBI taxonomy): domain Eukaryota; kingdom Fungi; phylum Basidiomycota; class Agaricomycetes; order Agaricales; family Amanitaceae; genus Amanita; species Amanita brunnescens. Next base: position 8,721 of record JNHV02000518.1, read on the forward strand.
AGTATACAGAGTTACTTGCCGTGTGACAATGTGCCGTAGTGGCGACTAGGTGTGATATCGAGAGCGACGGATTGGAAGAGAGGAGGGAGCACTCGTCGGAGGGGACCTGGTAGAATAACTAGAGATGGCATTTTTTTGCAGCCCTTATAAGTGTGGGGAGGTGTGGGCGTACGTTTGCCGACCAAGCGAAAGAAATTACTAGTTTTGGTAAAAAGCGGGACGGCCCAGTGGCGAGGGTGCTGCGGAAAAAGCCCTTGGATTGGGGCGGACCCATGTTTCCGCTAAACACGTGGGGGTCGCGGGAAGGATCGCCCACAAACCGCCTCGTGGTGGGGGGGCGCGGGAATATCCCGCCCCTCCAATATTTCCTCTTTGCGTAGAACACGGAAAAGGAAAGGCTATAGATGGATATTTGGGTGGATTGGTGCGCGGCTATGTTTTTTGGATCTAACTGATTGAGGAAATCGTAGAAATCCATATAGAAATTTCGACGTGAGGACGACAGAGAGACATCCCGCCCATGTTTCTCGGTAATTGTYCGCAGGTTGTTATCGCCAGTCCTCATAGTATCAATCCCAGAAAGTTTATGGCTGCGCTCAAGTTGGGAAGACTAATCTGGCCCGGTTTGGTAATTCTACTGTCTAAGCTTGCCATWTATGGCAAGGCCAAGACTTGCTGGTTTAGGGGACCGGTGGTGATATAGATATACGGGTTATATAGAATTTAGAATGGACGTGCCTGGTCCCTCTGTATAGTTACCGGAGGTTTAGATAGTAGAAACGCTATCTCGGGATGGGAATTCACTGACGACGCCATCGCGCGGGTGAGTATCAAGCTGGCCAGTCTGATTATCGGCTAATGAACTACATGCCCTTCAATTGCTCATGTCCGTAAGAGGTGCAATGTATATGTATCAACTAAAAGAAAACGTAAGGAAGTAACTAGTTCTGCCAAGAGCACGAGATGAATCATATGATAGACAAGCGTAAACAGAGGAAATGTGCATCAAACCGTGCAAAAGCAAAGTAACACCCGTGTCTAAGGAATAATGCCGTCCAAGTCTCCTTCCTTTACCCGAATTTCTACGACTTCCACCTCGTAATCCGGAAGACCAGAGTTTGCGGACAATGCAGATGATGAGACGAATCCTCGAGAGTTTGGCGGTGAAGTCGATGCAACGTCTAATAGTCGTAGTCAGTTACCGCGGCATAAGACAGATGAGAAACCAAGGGACGGACATCGGTCTTTGATGTATGGGGGTACAAACAGATCCTATGCAAAAAGTGCCCGAGGTAAATACCCAGAGTAGTCGGGGAAAGCTGCAAGTAGCTTGCCTGGTTCCAAACAAAGCCCTGGCTCTTGTGAATAGTCAGAATGGGCCTGAGGGTGTACATGGGTTTATGGTGTTTCTTTCTGTTACGTTTCCTGTCCTCTGGTTCAGGATCGGCTACCTTCTGCTTTCCCTTTACGTCCTTCTGGGGCTCTCCGGAGGGCTTCTGTCTGCCTGCTTCAGAGTCTAGGTGGTCCTCGTCCATGTCCATGGCATGGGTGACATCGGCTGGCGCACTGTTTCGGAGTCCGTCGTCATCCTTGTCGTCGGAGTCGCTAGAGATGGGCTCATCATGGAGGGCTGCTGACCTTGGGTAGTCATCATCGTCCTCTGAGCAGGAATCCGAGCAACTATCGCTGTAATCGTCGTCGTCGTATGGGATCTGCTCGTAGCAAGCCCACGTAGGCGGCGATGCGGCCCGGCCGATGGTGCGACGGCGGAAGTAGTAGGAATTGGCAGCGGTGCTCATTGCGGGTTGCGTTGGGCCCGGATGGCTTTGGTGAGACAACAGGACAGGTGAGGTGGGTTGCGGGTTGCGAATGCAGCGCTCAAGCAGGCTGGTGTGAAGAGGCGTGACTCCTGCTCCCCGTAATTAGCATTTCCTTTTCGGGACTTCTTGTAATGGCCAATTCCCGATTTGCCTATGTCCGCAAGTACGAGCTTCCAGATCCCCTCTTGCCCGGCGCATTTCTCGTCTTCCGTCTCGACGGCCATGCATTTCACAGGTATCAAAGCTTCGCCGGGTCCCCCTCGGTTTAACTCAATCCTTGTCTTTTAGATTTTCAGACATGCATAACTTTGAGAAACCCAACGATCTGAGGGCTCTGCAAGTCATGGACCACGCCGCAACGGCTGTCATGGAGGAATATCCGGATATAGTTCTAGCATTTGGGGAATCCGACGAATATAGGTTAGTATATGCGCTCAGATTCACATCTCGCTCACCACTTTCGGCATTTGGTCATTATATGCGCGTCATATCCACCCCTTGACGCATGCCAATTGTTGGTGCTTTGCCACGTAATTCTGATCAGCGATCCGCGTACAGTTTTCTATTAAGACGGCAGACGACCCTCTACAACCGGCGCCAGGCAAAGATTGTGTCCACGCTCACCTCGTATTTTACCTCTTGTTATGTCTTCCACTGGTCAAAATACTTTCCTGATACTCCGCTGCGGTATCCGCCTTCGTTTGATGGACGAATCGTGCTTTATCCGACGCAACAGGAGATACGCGACTATTTCGCATGGAGACAGACGGATAGTAAGATCTTATCTCATTGATATTTATACGCTTATCTGACTTGACCACGCAAGCTCACATCAATAACCTGTACAATACCGTGTTTTGGGCTCTTGTGCAACAAGGTGGAGAAACGACGACTCAAGCCCACGCTACACTGCGCGTGCGTCGAATGCATTCCGTTTATGAATATCGCTTTACGCCGAGTCTTATCAGGGAACTTTATCAAAGGATAAACATGCAATRCTCTTTGATCGCTTCAACGTGAACTACAACAATGTCAATGAACGATTCAAGAAAGGGAGCATACTTGTACGCGAGGAGGTGAGATTCCCGTCGTTAAGGAATTTGACACTTTACCCATTTGCTCCAGGTCGATTCACCACCACCTACTTCTGGACTATTAGAGGTCTGTGGAGCATYTGATGTGGCTGCAAGAGTGCTGACATCTTGAGCAGGCCGGAAGCAATATCTCTGCTGACACGCCGGATCAACAGGTCTGGACTTTGCTTTCATTTGTTCGAGTTTTGATTAAAGTACTTGTTTAGCAATCATCCGTTGAGACGGATGTTATAGATAGGGCACCACCAATGACGAAACAAAAACAGATGAGCAAAAAATCGAAGGGTGAAGCGAGACGAAGTAAAATAGATCTATTACATTGCGACATCATTAAGGATGTCTTTTGGGACTCGAGACCTGGTCTCTTGGCCTGAGTCTCCTACCTGCGAGTACCCCCATTTGAGGTTTGTTGGCGGCTACAAACGAGAGGTATACAGAGGAGATCTATATATGGTGTAAAAATCGCTCATCTACTAGCTACACAGTAGCCAATAGAGCATCCTCAAGCTCCTTCATCCGTGCTGCTTCCTTTTCTTTTTCCAGCTCCCTCTCCTTTGCCGCTTCCGCCTCGCGCGCTCGAACGTACGTAGGTGTCATAATGGGTTTGTAATCCAAATGTCGCTTGACATAGAAACACATGTACGCTGCCGACTTGAGACATGCGCCTAGGCTGGTATGCGTAACTCTGCAACAACATTGTCAGCTGGCGCATGGAATTCCGGGAATACTTGACCAACTTGTCATCGTCGAAACGGTACCACTATTGATGGATTTAACGCAAAATCACATGAGACTCTGTCAGGCACAGAATACGAAAACGTACCTCATTTCCAAACCGAGCAAAGTTGGTATAATGGCCGTTGTTCATCTGACCTTCATGATTGATCACGGCGAAAAGATCATATTCGTACATGCCGTCGGGTCCCATGAAGCTATTAATATACGCGAGTAAATATTGCTTGCCGCAAAGTCGAAATGCTCACGAGACCGGCATCCCGCCGCTCTCCTTCTCCGCTTCGCGCATGTACAGGGTCGTATATGGTGCCATATTTAGCGTTGCCGGAAAACGTATTTGTGTTCCAATCTTGCGTGTTGTCGTTTTATCCGTCGCTTTTTGTTCAAAACGCTATGTGCACGAATAAGGCCTCAGAACAGGACACATGTGTTGTGTGTGTGATACATTACCTTGAACTGAAAGCTCAGCACAGGAGGTAACCTTCGGATGCTCAGTCGTTTGCTTGCTTCCTGCGGGGATCGATTAGGATCCGTCTGTCCCCGAGCGTGCACATGAAATCTCACATGCGCAGCTTTCCCACATTTCGAGCAGCTGTATTCTTTGGATGCCAACTTCTCTGGCTGAGTATATCTATAGCGATGCTTGACTAAATCAAATCGAAGCTGATGACAAAAACTTGCCGTCGTAAACATGCTGCGAGAGAGTTCTCGCCCGAGGCGGTCTCCCCTCCTTTGCCTTTCAGCTCGAGGCTTATGTCGAGTATGGGGTCGACTGTGCTGGTGACGGTCTTGCAACGTTCGCATTTCACGTCGCTTTGCAGCTTTCCTGCAAAGGTGGAGTGAATGATGCAATTGCAGGACACCTCGGTCGAGCCACGCGACGTGGCGTGGATTTGGCTCAGTGTAGAGATAAAGAACTCATGCGCATCTTGCTGAGCATACCCTGCAAGCTCAGAAGACGCTCGCCAAGTTGTGGCCAGGAACGTATATGGACCATATGGTGTGCTGTCGTCAGAAAAAATCTGACAATTGATTGYAAGCCAAAATTAACATCGCCTAAGTAAAACGGCGGATTTACCTCGGTAAAAAGTTTGTCCATTTCGCAGCACGTACAGTTCTCATTTCTACACTGCTTCCAATTGTGTTTATCCCCGAGGAAATAATTCCTGAGAAGAGGGTTATGGACGAAACACTGGAGCACGACGCTAAGGAAGCATGTTTGACCTAAATTAAGAAGCCCCTTTCTCCCTGTTTATGCAACAACCGCGCTTCCATGAACATTAAGTTTGATGAATAGAACAATGGCTAACCTTGGCATGGGACAGCATTTGCTCTCTCAAGCGCAGCAGTGTCTTTGTCACCAGGTATCCATGGTTGGAACGGCTCGCGGCGTTTGTTCAGAACTTCTTGGCATCAACGACAGAAAAGTTCCTTGAACCAGAAGCCAAACCTTGGAACCTGGTATGCTTTTCTTCAGCGTTGAGAGTCGTGGATACGAATACATTGTTGAGTGCCGARTCGTAAATGAAATTCTCGCACTCTGAGCAGTAGACACATCCTGTCTTTGCGTCCGCACCTGCTTCCAATGGATGAGCTCTGGAAGAGAAGGGTGCACGTATACGAACAGAATAGATGTCCCTCCTCTCTCAAGTGGTTGGCTACGTGATTCCCCGACCAACAGCCAACATAATCGCAGTGCAAGCACACAAATGGACGAAACAACGTTAAGTCGCACGTTCCACAGGTTGGAGATGCGATCTGAAGTGATAATTAATATGGCTGCTTGAAGACACCATCAGAAACGCACCTTCCGTCTCTTGCTGGGACCTCTGGCGACCTGATTCCTATTTGCAAACCACGCAACTGCAGTCGTATATTTGCCTAGAATGCTCGTCTTGCCGTCATCTGCGAGTGCATCAGTCATATGACTGCACATAGGTTCGGCATCTGTCGCCATGGGGACATCCAGCGCCACGTTCTGAGAAACCCCTCGAATGTGAGCCAATCGATAGCCGGGGTGAAAGGAATGGCGCTTTGTCTAATGTAGTGGTATAGTCACCGTGACGCAGTCAAAAGTTAGTGTGACCGTCACGCGTCACGACTCACGTCGACTTCGTTGCATGCTTGCAAATTCTGGGTATGACTTTTGGAGTTAGCTGTTTGGCTGGACTGTTACCTATTTGGACAAGACAGGCAAATGCTTCGACTCGTCACGACAGCATAGAAGCATGCCGCTTCTGCGATGTTTCGGCAGAGAAGGGCTTTGAAATTCTCTGGGAGGTAGGCAGGTCACTCCCCGTACAGTGTCTGTTCTTTTTCTGAGCCAATTGGCAGAACGACAAATATGTCGCGTTCAAGGATCACAAACCAGCATGTAGATACCATTTTCTGGTAGTGCCAAAGAAGCATATCGGTTCGTTCCTGTTTGGCTAGCTATTGRATTCACGAGTAAGACAGTGAATCTAGGCAACGTGAAATCTCTTGGGTACATAAATGCAACAATGTGTTATTGTAAAAAGTATGCTCCTTTCCTATTCCGCTGT
>JNHV02000519.1:0-14893 GCA_001691785.3 Amanita brunnescens Koide BX004
CTCAACGAGTGTCTCTCGACGAGCAGATCCAGCACAGGCAGCCCGGACGTCTTACCCTGAGAACAGTACGTCAGTTGGCATCGTTCAGCAACAGGCCCAGTCGAGTATGTAAAGCTACCAAAGCTGTGGGGACGATATGCGTTCCGTGCTTGTTCCAATTGGACCAACTGTGAGCCAAGTCTGAGGGCGAGAACGACGAGGTGAGACAACCCTGAGAATGGTTTTAATGCGCGACTCGGACGGGCAGACTGTTGAGATTGAGCAAAACGGCGCGAACCTGGATCAGTGGCGGATCAGTGATGGCGTGGCACGTGCCAGTGCGGCGGTCTCCAGGTTCCGCAGACTCGTACAATGCAAACCAGCCTGCCAGAACTCCCATTTATTCATGGAAACGTGACCGTTGAGGATACCCATAGTAGTGCCTCATCGACTAAGCGGGCGTATCCTAGGACCGATCTTCAGACTCTCAGGGCTTGGGAATCCTTCCCCAGCGACATTCACGACGCCATCCAATCTGCTACTGCCCGTGCCCATTTGTCCTCTACTTCATTCCATATCGAGGTCTTGACCCGCCCAGAATCAGTCAACGACGAAGAAAGTATTCGTGCCCGCGCAAAATATGCGTTACATATGCCGGTTCAAGACGTGTTGCAGAAACTTGGAGTGGATGGAAAGTTCACCTCGCCAACCGGTGGGCATGTCGCAATTGTAGGAAGTCCAGATTTCTCATGGATTGTGGCCTCCGATTTTCAATCGCACCCGAAACTTATCGTATGTGTACCACCCACTACTTCYTTGCTTGTTGTTAAACATCGCTGGTGTAGGTTGAATACAAAACTTGGTGGGTGGTTGATCTGAAGGATGTTGTCGCTTCTATTGGAACTCGCGACGCCCTCAGGCCAGATTCCTGGCACGCTCTTCAGCAGATCTACGGATATATGACGTTCAACAACAATAGATTCGGCATCCTTACTAATTGGGAACGTGCTTTGTTCCTGCGGCGAGCTGAAGTAGATGGTTGCCATATTCTTGATGTCTATGCTGTCGAACTAGACGAGGAGCAACATATCTCGATGCTGAAAGCGTGGGTTGGGATGGTATTGCTTGCAGAGGCAGACTGGTTTTACGCATCCCCAGCCCTCTCCTCTGCTCCTCCAAATCGAACTTTTGGAACCACGCCTACTGCCCAGGAGAGCCTGACGGAAAACAATGTTCAACAGCATCATATGCAACCCATCAATGGCACTTATGAGTATCGCACTCTTGACTTTCGGCTTTGTCATTTTGACCTCAGCACCTCTCGCCAAGGACAGTATGGCTGTGTGGTGAAAACAAGACTTGTACTTCAACCCTTGCTGGGAATAAACTTTACGCTCAACGCCGTCTGCAAAGTCATCGATGCCATGCGCTATCCTGATGCAGAAGAACTACTGGATGCCGAAGTTCGTGCATACGCAGCTCTAATACATCTCCAAGGGAAGGTGATTCCAAAATTATATGGGTTCTACAGCGTTTGGGGGATTCTGAGGCTCATTGCCCTGCAACCTGTTGGTGAACCCATTCCTGAAGATGAAACAATTGATCAACGACTTCGCAAGAAGATGAGGAAAGCGCTCCGTTATATTCATGGTGCTGGCTATGTGCATGGCGATGTTGCACGTCGTAACTTTTGTAGGACRAGAAGAGGCCACATTTACTTGGTGGACTTGGAGACTTGTCGACATACTATGAACCAAGCTGAGTTTTTCAATGAGATGGAGATGGTGAATGGGTTGTAAGCATAGGTAGTAGATAGATATATCATATCGGTTGTTCATTGTACATCATGTAGAGGTTAAGGGGATAATCTTGTACAACTTGTTCCAAATCTGTGCGACCCAGTCCCAGCTACCTTTTCCATGAGTGTGCCCCGACGTGTCGTAATAGTAACTGGCGCTGCCTCCGGCATAGGAAGAGCAATCGCGCTCAAACTCGGCCCGCCAGCGATGGCTTCAATCAAGTTCAGTGTAGCATTGAACGATCTACCCAGATCACTTGACAAGCTGAACGATGTCGCCACTTTAATTTAACCTCACAGCACAGCGTCGACACAATTTTGGTTCTAGGAGACATCTCCTCTGAATCAGATGCAGAGATGAAACTGTCAACATTTTCTCAGCTGGTAACACACCTATATACCGACATCCACCGTTGCTTTCCATCTACGCACGTTCTCATTTCTGAACCGCCGTAACAGCTAATATGTTGAAATACGTATGTTCCTTGTATTTAATGTTTCAAACGTAAAATTGATAACAGCCAGGCTTTACCAAGGTTATATTGATGTGGTAAATTCGCAAAACCTGTCACCCGTGAGAACATTGGTCAGATAACTTAGATAAGATAGTCGTGAGACTACATGTCGCGCAAGGTTCAGGTCGTCGCTGACGCGACAACCGCTGGCATGTAAATCCGACCCACCTTCACGATGCAAAAAATCGTATCTCAGTCACGGTCAGATACGCGCTCCTTCCATACTCTTCCAGTGACCAATGTCGCCAGTTAGATGGATCATGGGCCCGCCGTCGTCTTTTCATTAGTAAACCCAGAGGCAACTCTGGCTGCTGCGTCTGTATCTTTAACCCTCTCTTCACATATACAAGACAAGACAATTACATTAATAAGACAACATATCAACCGCAAATATGTAATGGTACAAAATTGGACGCGCTCTCATTGACGAACCCTCAAGTCAAGCTGAGGAAGCTCATTTAGGTGCTCGAACTTCCTTCCCCTCGTCAAAATGGTTGTCCTGCCCTCTTCTCCAAAACGTATTATCCGAGTCTCCAAGGCCCCACCCGCCGTCACATCTGGAATCGAACTAAAATCACCACCCGTGGCTCTTAACGCTGCCAACCCATGCTCGGCCCACACTCTGCACGTCCAACCGGCATCGTTCTGCACTATCGGAACGGTGCGTAAAATTCGATTAATCTGTTCTACTTGCTCCTCAAATGGCACGGCACTGGATAGCTTGGCAACAAGAATCCGCGCTGTCATGGTGGGGCTGTTCATCACGTTCCCCCGTCGCTCATCATACCGCCAGGGTGGTTTTTCTCCGGGAGTGAGCTGCATGCCGCCTGCAATGTTATTCACGGCATGGAAGAAGTGGGAGTCTCTGTCTTCCTTTTCCTCGCTCTCCACCTTGGGAGCAAGAAGTAAGGTCCAATGGAATCCTCCGTCCGAACGGTACTGGAGCGTGATGAACAGACGGTTCTTGTTCTGGTCACCAAAGCAGCCCCGGCGATGCAGCGATCCAGAAGCACCTTTGGTGCTACAATTTTTGGTAACCGGTGACGCGAGTATGGTGCATAGGAAAAGAAAGAAGATGGCTATGATTGAAAGGCGCATTGTTGTCTGAGAGGATGAGAACTCGAAGGAATGGAGTTTGGAGGGCCAGCCTGAGGAGGCTCTTACCCAGCGCACTCTATTTTATATCTGCAAGGACGTGCTATTCTTATGAGTGTTTGTTCATAGCTTGCCAAATGTCATTGCATTCACATACTCAGCCGTGGACAGCTTCTGGGATAGTGACAAACATTTACGGAATTTTTGCATTCAATAGTGATGAAACTATCGCGGAAAGCGATGCCCCATTTATGCTATCATAGGTTGGCGTAAACTTCGAACCCCGTTTGACGCCTTTAAATTAAAATTGGACTTTGAGGGTCTATGGTGGGGCTTCCGTCATAGGGATAGATCAAATTTTCCACATGTGCAATTACAAACCTGACAGATATATTTTAGCACTTGGATCCCCTCGGGGATTGGTGATGGACACCTAGTGCTGGAGTCAGGCACTAAGATGACACTTTAGCGTCCTTCCAACACCGATACTGATACCAGCCTTACTACCACTATACTGGTCCCGTTAGGCGATATTAAAAAACTATACTAACGACCGGGCTTGGCGATACCACTGCCGATGAATGGTGTCGAGCAGTCACCGATTCTGTCGCTGCTGGTTATACGAGGTTTGATGGAGTGAAACGCCTTTCGCCTCATTGGTATCTCCACAACCCTGGTATCAACGCCTGCAATATCTCTCCGACCATTACGGATGACCATGTTGCTACAAAGCTTCTCGGACGTGTGTTCTTCACGCTAGTGAACAACCGAGATGATCACGTTCTCAGTGGACCCGAAAAATTCACGGGGATCCGATGGAAAGGTGATCACCGGCACCGATCTCGTCTCCATCAGTGTCACCAATCGCAACGGATTCGTTTGCTCAGTTAGACACTCACTAATGATGGAATACTCGCTGGCTCCAAATAAAGGCGGCTGGGAATTGTGCGGACTTCAGAAAGTTGTAATAAGAGATTTAAATGTGACGTACGGGTATGAGATCACTGGCATGGAGCTCGAGTCCGGGGAGATGCAGGTTCCGAGATGCGTAGTATACAAAACGAGATGAGGAGGGCTATGCTTGAAGCCAATGCATTGACACAGTGCATCAAGAACCATGCTGAGTGTCTCGAACTAAACTTGGTGCACAGATTGCCACTGATAATCACAAGGTGGGCGTGCACTGGTGCAGCAGGTGATTTGATCCAACAAAGTTACGCCGCACTAGGATCCTTGAAATGCGGAGACAGAAAGATACACGATATGTTCTGTTCTGTTCTGTTGTTTCAATTGTTCTGGTTCCTGGCCTCATGCATGCACTCGCGTTGCCGAAAAGTCCATATGCTTTCGCCACATGCTATAGTAGACCTTTTTTGATTGTTTTTACTTATGAGATCCAATGCCCACTCACCGCCACGGTATTGCTCGATGACAACTCCACATTTTCTGTCATATAGTCACGTAACTGTCACTGGCACCGGCGCGTACACAAAATCACACATACCACCGCTACTATTTTCATTCGACTCGGACCCTTCAGCCTGAGACTACAATCAGTGGATAAGATAGTTTGAAGTAAGACCTGAAGCGTCGAGATGAAGTTTTGGTTCTCAGCACACAACACAACTGTCCGGCAATGACATGTGTCTATCGATAACAGTTTCCTTCTTCATGCAGGACAGCTATATTGTTGGAGGGAAGATCGACTGCCGTTCGTCTCGATTCTTCTACTGTTGCAAAGCGAATTGAACCGAGCGGTTTACATAAGTCAGGAGAGGACCCGAAGGCGATGGCCATATGTAGCCTTAAAAATCTTAGTAGTACAACGTGTCACGGTGACATCTAATTTTTTAAAAACACACGAGTTTACGGTCTGACTACGGGAGACTAGAGCACAACTATAAAGATGAAGTGCGGTAGGCAATGCCAGCAGGTGATGGAGATATCTCTAAGTAGGATCGGAGGGAATCAAAAAATCATTCAAGATCATCGCCACTCTCATCCTCAGATACTACATCCGCCTCGTCACCCTCATTGTCATCAGAGCCCGAGAAAACACCATTGGATCCCTCATCCATTATCATGTAGRTGCCATATTCATCCCGGAGGCGAGCCACTCGCTCCCAGTGTTCATCGGTCACTTGAGAATGTCGGAAACGCAATGACACGCGGGCAAACGACGTGACAACATTCCCCGAGCCCTCCTTATCCGCGTTTATCTGTCTGTCCTCGACCATATCTAGCAAGGCATCTGGCCTTATGCCACACCCAGAGAAACGCACTTTCTCTAATCGAGGCCCAAGCGATCCATTTGCCAGGAGGGATAATGTCTCCTCGCCGACGACGGCCCTACCAGATACTTTCAAAACGCGGAGCGATGGCATAAACTCTAGCAAATTCCCGGGGTTCATGGCTCCCCGAAGGTTCCGAATTACAAGCTTTCGCAAGCTCTTGTGAAAGCCCGACTGTCTTGCCAACGTTTCCACTGCATCGGAGATGGGAGTAGCGCTCGGGTGCAAACAAAAATTTCAAGAGATTTCAGGTTCGGTGCCACTATGCTCTGGACAATGGCATTGGTCGCTGAAGTTATGGCATCGTTATCGATGGTCAGGTGCTGTAGACATGGGAAAGTAATATTTTCTAGCGTGATAAATGTCATGCGGCCCTGTCGAATGCTAATCGTACAGTCAACGAGTGATGTACATCGGCGCAGGATGTCTGCCGCTAATTCGAGGTGTCCCGTTACGGTGAGAAGCAATTTATGCAGCTGATCCCATGGGAAAATGGATAACAGATTTTCGTACGTATTGCCAATGTCCACATGAAGCACCAACGACTTTAGGGAAGAAAACGGTAGCCTGTGAGAAAACAGATGAATCGGGCGTGGAAGCGGCGTTGACGCCGTTAAAGAGAGCGTTTCGACATCGAGCAACGACCTGGCGAATTCGTTGAGATCCAGCATCGATGGAATAAAGGTAACGATGGACAATGCCTAAAATCTGTATGCAGAAAGGAAATTAAAGATTCGTCCTCTCAATTCAACGGCTTCTTCTGCAGCGCACGAGGATATTAGAAGGTCCAATGATATGGGACAATGCGCTGCATGACGGAGCCATGACCTTGCCCGACGAAGCCACGAGTCGGCGGCGGGCAGAGAAACTGGCGTGCGGGCATCCGCATCATGATCAGGCGGCGCAATCCTCAGGTCAAGGACATTCCATAGCGCTACGTCATTAATCACGAATCGTTGCCAGTCTTTGCAAACGAGTTGAAGAGTTCGTCGCAACTGCTGTTGATTCGGGTCATCGTGATGAAGGTTTCCTCTGCCGCATGCCATTAGGAAGATCTGGCCCACAAGCTCTCGCGGGAGGCTGAGGAAAGGTCTAGAGGTGTCAAAGCCGGTGCGGAATGCGGCAGGGGAGCAGTAGCAACGGGGAGCGGTATGCTGATGCATCGAGGTATGTCGGTTGTAGCGGCGTCATGCTGCCATATATATGAACTCTTTTGACCGAGCGTCAATAGACTCGGAGCGCTTAATTGCTCGGAGCGCTTAATTGTACTGATAGACACATTTACCCTCGGGCGGTAAAGCTATGGCTCATCAGTTGCAGTGTGGGCATTGACGGAGTGATCTTCTCAATAATCTTTGTTAAAGCGCTAAAAAATTGTCGGCGCTTTTTTGATATTTGCTCTCAGGCTGTAAATCCATAGCGCCTCCTTCGCAACTATAGGCATTGAAGCGCTATGGCTATGCAGACTCGACTCATCAGAGCGTCATAGCTATNTAATTTCACAGCAACGAGCCCACTTGACCCGGTATGATTGACATCACGTCTGTTAGCGCTDTACATTAATATTCAGGCGCTCTTTGTAGTGTAAACTAGGGAGGAGGCACACGAATAAGGGCGTTACATTAGAATAAATGATCGGATAAGTGATTATAAGAATGGTGGCTAGCAAATRCGGAATTGATACAGTACACTGATGATGATAGTACATTCCGGGCGGAGGGATGTTTAGAATTAGGTTGAGGATAGGTTGCAGGTTCGTGCGGTCGTGTATACAGCAGATAGAATGCAAATAGGGTGAACGTTAAAATCGTCCCTTGTATCCAAGATCTGTTAATTCGTGATGAGGTGGAAATGATCAACTTTGTCCTCCTTGGGACGGTGGAGGTTTCTTCTTTAAGAAACCGCGGCGGACAGAAAGCATATTGGACAGCGCTTCCTTTGGCCGAGAGAGCCGATGCTCCGAAAGATTCGTCTGCATACGCCGTATGGCAACACTGTTCTCCTCCGTTGAGAAATCGAAACCTCGGTGGAATGATCTCTCCCCAGTGGACATGTCAGTGCGGCTGGCCATTCTCAGGTCCATCGAMGGCCTAGGGTGCAGGGACGCAGCACTATCTGAAGGAGTCACCTTCTGGGAACCGATTTTGGACCCGAGAGATCCCGAACGTGAGAGAGTTTTGAGAGGGAGATGGTAATTGAGGGTAGYCTCTTGAGGATGCATCTTGTGGATGTATCGCATAATGTCAAAGTCGTCGGGAGCAAATCCAAATTTCCATGCCTTGAGCAAGTAGCGAGGGAGTAGGGCTATGCAGACAGTCAAGGGGAGACATAACCAAAAGTACGCCGAGTGGAACAAGAAGATATTATTTCCAAAGATGGGGGTGACGAACCAACCCGGTGAAATGACGTTGTAAATGGCCTAKATACATTCTGGGTCAGAAAGTGGATGGGATGAGTGATGATGATATTGGTAAACTCACCGTATATACAAAAACGAGGAGAATGCCAATGAACACGGCTAAGAATACCCAGATTGTCCACACGTTCGTATTGAGACCATTGAACAAATTTGCAGCAATAACGCTAGCAAAGACCATTGTCTAGAAGTGATATTTAGGATGAATGACGACGTACGTCAGTCGGGTTACGTACCGTGGAGAACTCGTATAAGTATACGTCCCATCCATCCTCTCGCGACGTCGTAGTCAAGTATGTATATGCTATTAGAAAGTAAATGACAACACTCTGAAAGCGGGTNATTAGCTCTCTGGGCGGGCAATTACTCAATGACCTCACCTGCACTAGTCCGTCGAGCATATACAAGGAAAACCACTTCAATCCAAACCAATGGCCTTCTCGCCCATAGCGATATAGTTGAGGGAGCGACATGAGCGCCTTGTCGTCTGATCGGGGCGTTAGTTTCAGAAGAGGCAGTGGAATGGCAGTGCATGTGACTTACCAACTATACGATCAAATAATCCAATAGCAGTGACAGGTGCGAACGTCCAAAAGGAGTTCCAAAAGATGAGATAGGTATACTCAAAAACACTGTAAGGCGGTTAAATGCACAGGCCTGAGTCAACCAGGGACCAAAGCTTACTACGTCGAACTCCATGACGCATAAATCTGAAACCACCAGAGAACGCCTATACAAACAATGTTCTTGTAGAAAAAATTCAAGATCCTGTACGAAAATTTACATTGATGCATAGATCACTAGGACCTCAGGGACTCACATGTTCCCGTTACGCGCATAGGACCAGTGGCCGTGGACGAGAAGCAGACGTTTTAAGAACCGGAACTATGAAGATACCGTCATAGTTTGCATTACATCAAAAACATCAAACATTACCTGCGCTATAGCATAATCAGACGAGTTAACAGCTTGTAGCCCTTCCTCTCCGATTATGCCGACGCCCACATCAGCAGCCTAATATGTAAATTAGCGCTAAATCTCTGGCACCCACAGTGGTATACRCTGACCTGGATCATGCTTACGTCGTTAGCACCGTCCCCGATAGCTAGCGTCATCGCCCCCACATTGTCCTTAACCAACTTGACGATCAGAGCCTTCTGCAAGGGAGAAACACGACAACAAATTACGCCTTCGCACTCTGACGCCAGACGGAGAAGAAGCTGTTTGCTGCGGTCGTCGGAGAGAGCCTAATTCAGGATCTTAGCGAGCCCGATCAAAACTGGAAAATTTGAAACACACACCTGACCTACTGCTCCTCCATCAATGACCAGCACAAACCCTCCAGGCCTATCTCCATTATTGGCACCTACAATTGAGATAGTCGATTCTACCCTTTGCAGGGAGTACCGTCTTTGGGGATCCTTCTCACCCGACATTCTAGAACTGGGTCTAGGCACAGCGGGAGGCTCCACGGCAGCCCCTTCGTCCTCCACGATGCCACTTTCGGGGAAAAACTCCCTCGCGGCGCGTACCATTTGTTGATAGACTGGTCTCACGCTCTCATTGACGCCGCGAATAACGATAATGTTTGAATCTCGGCCGATCAAATTTGTGCTGTGTCCAATGGCTTAACCCGGTGTCAGCGGTGTATCCAATAAGCTATAAACTTTGACTTACCTATGGCGGTCTCCAGCTTATCACCTGTCGCCACCCAAATCTTAATTCCAGCCTTCTTAAGGTCAGCAATTGTCTCCGGCACGCCATCCTGCAGCTTGTCTTCAATCGCCGTGGCGCCTAACAGCCTCAATTCACGTTCCAGTTCATCTGCAATTGTCTCCATCTTCGTTTCACGGCCCTCTACAGCAACGGTAGCCGCGTTGTACCGCTCAGCCCAGGACTTGTACTCTTCTTCTATAWGCCCATCAGCGTCACAATCCAAAGGTTAAAAGATAGTCGAAAACCCACCTCCTACAACCTTGTAGGCCAAAGTCAGTGTCCTTAGACCCTCAGCCGCAAACTCTTGCAAATGCCTTTCGGTCGTGCTCTTCAACTCATCATTTTGCTTCAACCTTTCAAAAATCACGTTATCCGCCCCCTTGCACAGCAAAAAAATTCGCCGATCGTCTCCTTCCATCTTCCTCACGATAACACTCATCCTCTTCCGAGCACTGGTGAAC
Organism: Amanita brunnescens Koide BX004; assembly: GCA_001691785.3. Lineage (NCBI taxonomy): Eukaryota > Fungi > Basidiomycota > Agaricomycetes > Agaricales > Amanitaceae > Amanita > Amanita brunnescens. The sequence goes on from JNHV02000519.1 coordinate 10,272, forward strand.
TCTAGGATGTTCAAAAGCTCGTAGCGCTCTACTTGACCATCGCTAAATGGCGTTTGAAGGAATAACGTCTCACGGTCCCGACCGCGAAAAACGAAACCAACGTCCGCCGCAGCCTGGACGAGCGCTGCTTCGTCAGGAGACTGGGCTTTATACTCGAGCGCACCCGTAGCGGGATCTACCGTTGTCAACACTGTGTGACACAGCGCCAACACGTTGAAAAACCCGTTTAGGGCCCGCGCATGAGCAGCTTGTTCCGGATCGGGATTTCCAGAGTGTGACACGGCTGCAGCTTCCGTCAGGTCCACCATAAGCCGGGCATCACTGAAATGGTTCATGACGTGTTCGGAGGCCTTGACGCCCTGTGCTTCGAGTGGCCCAGGAGTTTTCTGGTCATTTGGCCAGGGTTCATTTGGATGATCATGGATGCTATTAAATGGCGGCGGCGGCGGSGGAGAGCCCACGGCAGTGATGGAGATATCTGTGCTTGACAGCGGAGTTTCCCTGACATCCGAGGATATCGGGAATTCGTCTTTGACACGCGGTACAACCATTATCTCGTCTTCTCCTGGTCTCTCTACTTCCGGGTCGCCGCCATAGATTTTACCCGCAATAGAGCATTTCTGGAAGATCATCGAGTTCTGCAACGCGGTTGGTCAGTGGCCTCGTGCCAAACAAGAGAAAAGGGCATACTTGGGTCAGCGTCCCTGTCTTGTCGGAAAAAATGTACTCTATCTGTCCCAAGTCATCAGACAAGTTCCAACTTCTGGCTAGCGTTGGCTGTTGCGTCTTTTCATAGTATATCTCCTTGTCAAAGTAGATAAATGCGGCCTGGCATGTTCGAACAAACTCGATAGAGATGTATAGAGAGATAGGTACAATGTTCTGGAAGCTGTAGAGGAAATGTTGTTAAGGACGAATATGGAAAGCTACGTGCGACGTACGTGATCAAAGCAAATGCAAATGTAACGAGACCATTTATAGATGGATTATCTCCGGATGTGTTGTCCCCATAGAGCCACGGCGCCTGTCTCTTATAGTCGCGATGTTCAAGAACAGAATCCGCAATGCCACACGCRGCCGCCATTAAAGCAAGAATAAAGAGATTAATGAACCTATGTAAATTTTCAGTATCGACAACCAAATCCACTGATTGAACTTACACTTGAGGATTCATCTGTCTCTCGACTTTGCTTCTTTTGCTTGGCGTGCCACCCGAGTTGAGAACAATCTTCGTATCCTCACCAGTGAACAAAACCACGCCGATGACCCATTCCGTATTCCTCAGCACGGTTCCCCTTAACAGCGTCATCTGCATATCTACGGGGACTACGTCCTTGCCAGTCCTCAACGTCGCATTCAACTTGAACATATTCGTATCAGGCCGGTCGCAATCGACAGCAAACGCATTGCGCCTATTGGCACAATCGGCGGCGGACCGAACGTAGGTCAATGCCTGTAAAGCATTGCGCGACTTGAGGTTCGTCTCTCCGTCCAAGTTTTTCGTTTCCACAAATGCCACATTGTCATCCTCGGACGTAGCGCAGATAAGGATGTCGGTGGGAAGAGCCTCGTTATTGACAATCTTGACAAAATCGCCTACGCGCACGTCCTCCCAGCGAGTCTTTCTCCAATGTGGACGGGTGATGGAATCGTGGTGCCTAAACACATTGGGCGTAGGCGACTCGGCCATATCATCGAACGAAGCGGTTGAGTCCATGCCCGCATGGCGTTGGCCATTGTCTTGAGACTGCTGTTGGTTCTGTCCCTGTTCTGCCGCCGTGTCTGCAGAATCGCTCGAGCTGTTCAACTTGATCGCCTTTGGCTTTCCACCCTTTGGAATGATCCCCCTCACAAACGTTCGAGCCTTCTTCCCGGTCGCATTTGGGTTGACCCAATCTCCCCCGGCAAGAACGCGGACAGTCGAATGGTTCACTCGCCTATCAGACTGATGCCGCTTCACATCCTCATAACCATCCTTCGCAGCCGTGATGGCGAGCACGATTAACAAGGGGAGAATGACGAGCCCCGGCGAAATGGTCGAAAATTTGTTATTGAACTGGAGGATTGCAATGGCCAAGAAGAATCTGCAGCCGGCGCACAGTTGGCTCCAACACGCCAACGCAAGATGGGAAAACTCACACGTTGGCTATCCGCCTGAACTGCTCGAGCAGGTTCCTCGGCAAAAAGGTGATGATAGTGTACTTGGACGTGATAACCTGGTTGGTAGAGTAAACGTGTTCGGGCCTAACGCGACCTTTGCTATCGAGGTAGTCCGGTGGCAGGTCTTGATTGACATATACGGTCCGAGGGGGTCCGGGCTCCTTCTTCTTGACGAAAAGGTTCTCTACGTTGAACGCAGCAAGCTTGCCGTACCCACGAGCGAGGCACGAGCCCCAGCGAGACAAAAACATGAATGAGCTGGCCGGCGGGCCTGTTAAGCGCCAGCGAGATTTAGCGTGGGGCGGCGGAGGCTCACAGACGGACCGGCTGCGACTAGCGATGAATAGGAGAATGTCTGGAGGTAATTATAGACATGACGCGACGAGCGTGCGATGACTCAGCCTAATTACGGTAAACGAGCGCGTACAAACAAAAAAGTCACTAAACGAATGAATCAAGTATGGGTATCCTTTTCCACAACATCACCAGAACCACTACTGCGATTGCTGGGGACGCAGGTTCGCCCCTTCCTTCAGCGCAATAAGCTGCTTCGAACGGAACGCCTCATAGTGAATCTGGGCAGTCGTCTCAATCAGGTCCTGCAGGTGCGACCGAGTCAAGAAGTTGCGCAGGTGCACAAACTCGCAGTGATTCGGGTCCTCGACGTTGACAACACCCCAGCGGTTTTTGCGACCACGGACAGACCGACCCTCAATGATCACGTTGTTCTCGGAGCCGACGATAGCAAAGGGTATAATGTCCTGGTCACGTAAGCACTTATCGACACCTAAACACAAGAGCTACCCACCCGGATGGTAGCATTCAGCTGAACTTCCTCTTGGTCATCTTCGTCCGTATCAAACGGATACAAACGAATATTGTGGTATACTAGTTCTTCTCTAATCTGCCGCGGAGTTAGCAACGACCCTTATTGCGCTACCCTGCCTCACCTTTGCCTTGAACCTTAGCCTTTCCTCAGTGGTCAGGCTGTCTGATTTGGCGATAACGGGGACAACGTTGACGACTTCGCTGAGCTTCTTCATCACAATCACGTCAACGGGACGTAATCCGTGCCCTGTGGGGTTGATGAAGTACAAACAGCAGTGAATACGTGTATCGTGGATGAAGCGGTCACGTATCGCCGTCAATTCCTTGCGCAGATAGTTGCTATGTTGATCCTTGATGTATCTAATGATAGGATCCCAGCTTTTCCACCRTAAGACACGCATATACAACCACGTAAAGCTTAACAACGCACCATCCCTCGTTGTTGATTTGGTCCCCATATCCCGGCGTGTCGACGATGTTCAGTCTTAGTTTAACACCATTTTCGACAATGACTAACCGAGCATTGGCGTTAGTATCTGCAAAGCAGACTGAACCCAATGACATACCATGCGACACGGCCTGAATTTCCGTGGTCTGCCTAACTGGCTCGTCCGCCGCAAGCCGGCCCTTTGACTCAACGAGGTGTGAAGCGAAAATAGTGTTGATCAAGGTCGACTTGCCGAGACCGGTTTGCCCTGTTAAACCGCGAAAAACGAAAATGTAAGATTTTCAAAAAGCGCACGCGGCAAAACTTCACATACCGACGAGTATAACGTTGAATTGGAATCCGCGCTTGAGCAGCTTGTGCTCAATCTGCTGTGTGATGGTGTCGAAACCGACATAGCTCTCCGCACGAATTTCTTCAGGCGCTATGGGACCGGCTGCTGCTGCCATTGCTACCGGCTATGTAGTGGCTATTTCTATACGGGGTAGAGAAAGGGCAGAAACAAGGGGCGACGAGGGAAGAACGAAAGAGGCGAAGATGAGCTGCGTTCTTGAAGTTCGAACGACTTTGGCAATTTTGGTGCAATGCAAACACGTCCAAATATCATCGTGGCTTACCGTCATCATTGGACACGCTCTGATGTATCGATAGAATCCCTGCGCAAGTACCCTATCACTCGTGTAAAACATATATCCRAACTATTCAATCAACACTCATGACTGTTCGCTGGCGGTTTCATACCCGCTACCATCCATATCARGATTCAGGATGGAAAATCGTCAGTCTCCGAGGCGATCGTACATCCTTCACCCCGCAAATAGAGTTTAACGTTTCAAGGCTTACAGCATCTCTCAGCATGCTGACAGGTAATGCATACACGGCTGGAGTTACTCGTACTGAGCTCATTAGCAACGGTTTCTTGCTCAGTTTGATTCTTTTTGGCGACCCGGCCTTACGGACTGAATATTCAACAGCCTTGCTGTTGCGGCAGTTGGAATTTGCCATTGGGCGCGCGACGCCGAGTCTGATATSACTGCATCGCGTAAGTGACCAGCTCGCAGGACTCAGTTGCAGCCCTCCATCAAAGATATCGATGGTAAAAACTCCGTCGAAGACGGCCTTCCATAGGACTTACGTCGAATCGCCGACTTGGTCAATACTACTACCGAGAATCATGAGAGACTGAAGC
>JNHV02000520.1:0-14787 GCA_001691785.3 Amanita brunnescens Koide BX004
GCCCACCCACCTGTCCGGCATCCTCATCTCACGCTGCTCGACCAGTGTCGTGAGCAATCAAACTATACGAGACGCGAGGGGCATGACGAGCGGAGGAAAGAAGGGAACGTACCATGGACTGTCCCTGAGGAATAAGAGACATGGAATGGAATTTAGACCATGTTGAAACCCTTGCTTTCCGATGGATTGGAACTGGTGACAATCTACAATGATCTCACAATTTCAGATGGACCACCAGAGATTTCTAATGGAGCATCTGGAATATTGATACTACTTTCCTCAGTTCTCAAGCTCGCCATTCGATCTAATAATCCTTTACCCGTGGAAAACCAAATGAAACGTWGCATTGCATCATCATTGCATCGCGGAGCATACCTTGTCTACAGGTATGGGTTCCTTCGTAAGGGCCTAGGTCTATGCCATGGCGTCACTGGCTCTTTTTATGCCCTCTTGGCTGTGGCGGACGTGTCAAAAGAAACCACTGGGCAACTGGATTATCTGGCTGCAGGTTATCTGACAACGATGATGTTGCTGACGCTTCTGCAAAGGTGCAATAGAGCGCAATTCAATCGGATTTCTAGATATTAAGTCAGTCGGCGTCTGAGAAGGTTTAACGTTACGCGGTGCGGGTGACCAGTGACGAGGAGCGCTACAATGCAAACTGCGTCTTTGGAGAAGGTCAGTTCCCGCTCTTTTCGCTTGAATGTTTCTCACGTTTGCTGTTAATCTCAATGTCAGACGAGCCCCAGCTTATCTTTCCCTCACAGGTTGAAAACTTGAATCATCRGCAGCACCTTTCGACGCTGATGTGTCTCTAGAAATCTTTTTAAACTAAGAACACGTCAAACACGTTCGGATGGTCTAAGATTGGAGCTATCTACTTCTCTACTACGGTCTACCATGGTCCATTAGGCACATTTTTTATTCATCCTCATCGTCGTCGACAAGTCCCTTCATTTGTCGGGATGTAGGTGTAGCTTTCTTGTTGCTCTTTGGCATAGATGGAGATGCCCTCTGTTTGATTGTAAATCAGAATCAAAAGGAGGAAAGACGGTCAAGAGTGAACCTTGCGCTTGCTCGATCCTTCACCATAATTCTGCTTTGCAATGACAGACTTCTTGTCACCCTTGGCCCCGTCTTCGTACCTAGGATCCGTGTCCTGGGCCATCTTGTTAGCCGTATTTTTGTAAAACCTGTTGTTTATGTCCTCTTCTAGCTCCTGTGAATAATAATAATAACGAATTAAAAGAGCCGACTTCGTGTGTGCAGGCTTGCTAAACAGCAACGTACATTCTGCGTTGCAGACTCAATCATCTTACAACTTGGTTGCTCGGCTTCGTACGTTAGACTCGGTGAAGATAAGTTTCACAAACAAACTCTTACTGTTTTGCAGTCTCCTATAACGAGCCTCGAGCCGCTCGCCCAGGGGTTTGTACAGGTCACCCGCTGCGACGTGCATTTGTTTGTAATGTGGAGCAATCAACTGCACACCACTCCGTAAGGGCCTCAACTGTTCCTCGACGATCTTCCAAGAACGCTCATGTTCAACAATCCAGACAAACGTGGATGATAAAGCATAACCCTCAAAGCGCTTCACCCACGATTGCCAACCAGCATAAAAACGGGTTTCTGAATCTTTGTGGAAGCGATTGATAGATATCTGAATGGGTACTATGAATGCAGTTTTCTGCTCATTGTTAATAGAGAGATAGAGCGCGTAAATGTCCTTATGATTCCACTGATCAGGGATATACAGCGTTTCCGAAGTCGCCAAGGGGATTGCATCCAAAATATCGCCAGAGAATATCTCAGATTTTACGAAATTCCAATGGAGGTCTCCGAAATCGAAGCCAATATTTGTGATGACGCTAAGGCAAGTCTGTTCTACGATGAATCCAACAACGACCGGGTTGTCCTCGAAAGCGTCGAGGGAGCTAAGCCATGTATCGGTAAGGAATTTGTCGGGATTCGTCCTACGAACAGTTATCGCACCACCTTCCCTTGCAAGACCACATGTGTAATAACAATGATCAGTTTCTTCATCCTGCCAGAAATACCGGTAGTCAAAGCATTCTGCTGAAATCGAGCTCAAGGGTGAGCCTGATAAGCAAGCGAAGAGCGCATCAATATATCTTGGTTAAAGGTATCAGTGTGGTTGGCCAAGGCGGACAAGAGCACACTGACGATGCATAGTTCCAAGTATCTTTCCTCATCCCACCAGCAAAATCATAAATGTTCTTCTTCACGACCACGAGTTCCGGATGGAGCAAGAATTTTTGCTCTATCTGGCAGAAACTTTGGTCTTTCCACAATATAAGGGGTTGAAGGAGAAGAGGAATGCATCCCGTTAGGTCTTCAACTCTATCCTGCTCAGACGTGTCTTTGAAAATGGGCAGTTTGCCCTGATGATGAAGCCACCACTGTTTCATCTCCTCCTGAAAAATAGAAGCGGATTGAAATCAGGAGACACAACATCCACAGTGGATTTCTCACCGTCGACATTCCACCCATCATTGACATCTTGAGTTCACCTGTCTGCTTCCGTGCCATACGTCGAGCAGTCCTATAGTTTGCCGAGGCACTAGTAATACTGTAGTGACCAACAGAGATTCTGTGCAAGAAGTTCAAGAGAGTCTCCTTCTTAGAGTTCGGCACCGAATCTGCATTGGGTTCCTCCTGCTCCAAAGCGTTTACCTGATCAATGATGAAATACAGACGCGTTTCACCCARAGTGCGACAGAATTGTATTGCATCCTCAGTGTTTCGAAAGGATCGAATCTTGTTACGCTGATCAGGAGAGGAGGTAGCAGCGAATGAGCAAAGCATTGCGCTTTGGATGTAGGGTAGAGGATCTGCCAACATTTGCCGGCAATTGGATAAGTATACCGGGCGCTTTCCAAGGCGGAAAAGGAGGCATGCCAAGGCCGCAAGCATATGGGACTTGCCACACCCCATATKTCCATGTAAGAATAATTGAGTAGACCTCAACCCGATCTCAAGAGATTGAACTTTATCCCAGAGGTTGCCAAAACGTTCACGTCCCATATACTCAAACACCTTCACCGGCTCCTCCCCAGGACTCAGGAGAAACCGATCTGTGGGTAAATGACTGTACAACATGGGGAATGGAAGCAAACCCATGTTGTGGGGATTTGAATACCAGTCGGGACGGYCATCAATCTTTTGCAAAGCGCCAAGAAATATATGTAAATGATCTGTTYTAATGTCAATAAATGATTTTCAGTCTTCTGAAAAAAGGCATCACACCTTCCGATGGCAATAACGACTCATTACTGCGCTCTTTTTCAGACTGCCAATTTGGAGGGACTGGATCATCAACAGTTGGTAGGTTAGTCAATGAGGAAAGAAACAGGGCTCTGATTAGCGACGTGCAACTTAAAAGCACAAGCTTACTGTCGGGTAAAATTTCCACAACAACCTGGACGTGTGCGCTTGCGAGAGGTACTGGAAAGGGCTCCAACACCTTCTTCTCGGAGCTCAACCTTGTCGCAAACTCCTTGAGATCGTCACCTCGCGAMTTAATGCGATCCCAGAGAGTATCCTCTGGGCCAACAGGTTCTGGATTGATGAGCTTGCAGGACAGAGTCAGCGATAACGGAAACATGGAGCTCATGAATATGAACACACCTTTAAAATGATGGAGCCCGAAGCATATTAACCAGAATTGTCATGCTTGCACGTAGAAGAYCCTCACCTTCCAAAGAATCATGCGAGGCGAACCGACGCCACTAAAACCAAATTTCTCCTTGATGGCCTCTTTGAAGTAGTCGATATTGGCGCTCTCAGCAACTCTGACTGGAAAAGGAGCGTATCCGAGACGGTTGACAAAGCACCAGATTGTACGGTCCTGCTCTCCAGACATTACGAGTGGCGGGAGCGAGTAGCGGAAGTAAGTTCCACCAAAGGAGAGATGATGTTTATTGGGGGGAGTGGAGGCTCGGTTGGATTGCAACAACGCGTTCATGGTAATAGGAGGAACGATCGACAGTCGGAGTTTGAATTCGGTTCATCATGTCGTCATGCTTCCTGAAATGTATGCTGGACCAAATGAAAGATCAACGTTCAACACTCGGCGAGTCCAGTATGAAGCATTTCCAAATTGTAATACTGGGCTAAATACGGAGATTGCTCGAGCCGCTACTTCAGCGAATTTACGACTGGTGGTCTGCGACTGGCCCTGGGGTACGCTCGCTCTTTATCATTCATCACGGTTCACGATTGYCTAATGAACACGTCGTAGCCTGCCCTTACGAGAGGTCCAAGCGCTGGTGTTCACAAGAGAGACGSGAGGGTGAGCGGTCAGTAGTAATCCCAGGCAAGGTGAGAAAGAGAGAGATCGCGCCTGTCAGGGGCAAGGCGACGATGTGAGCCAAGTGGCCGCGGTAGAGAGCACCGAGTGGGCGACTCTGACAAGCATTCGGAAAGCGGTTGGGGAAAGTGGGCCAGAGGACCAATGCGACACCGTCAGCGCGATCGAGATGATACAGAATACTGCCATTGCATTGTCTACTGTAACATATTTGTCGTTGATGTWTATCTATAAAGCAAAGAATACGCGAGGTCGATTGTGCATAAGTAGAATGCGTAAAGCGAAGCGACGAAAGAGAGCGAACTTTTATGCTCCGGCCATCAGCTAGCGCCAGCCTCGCTTGCTATACATTATGGGTAACAGAGAGTAAACCTCTGCAACTACTTCAGCACGAGACTGTGCCGCAGCTGTAGCAAGGGTTCGAATAGCACAATCGGTGGTACTTCCATCAACATGACATGTGTAAAGGTGATAAGTTACACAATTGGATCTAGAGTTGGGATCTTGGTTCCCGCAAAAGAAATAGAAATCGTCTGATACTTTGTTGCATGTGCAACTGGAAGTGTAGCTCGCCTGCAACCGCGTATTTCAATCCGAAAGATGACCATAGGCAATCGATTCTCACACGTTTAGACAAGTCATCCATGGCAAGAGCCGCCCTTGGTGTACGGGATATTGAGGGTCTCATATGCGACGGACTCGGATGATGCGTGGCGTCACTCACAACGGCCGCACGGGGATCGGCTCGGGTGGTCTTGTGGAAGGCGGAGTGTTTCGAGCTCGTAGAGGAGCATTAGCGCGGCGACATAATTTTCCCACCGGAGTCGGCGGGCGGTGCGGATTCAGCTGGTGTCACTCCGATCCCCTTGTCCATTCCACATCAGATCCTCCTGCCAACCTGTCCCCACACCATTCCCACTTTCCGTCCCCCGCATTCGCCCCAACGGCTGGCCCCGCGACAAGCTCAACAGCCTTCACAACAGGCGACGCCTCCATGCTCGTCCCAGCACTGATACCCGCCTTTTCTTCCTCCTTTTGTCTCTTGCAAAAAATTTAAGCGACATCTTCACTTTCGGTAGCTGGAGTCGACTCCAAATAAAATGTTCATTCTTGACACTGGGTGGCGATGCTGACACCATTAGCGTCATTGTTATTGGCAAATTTTCCAGGACGAGAGTGGCAGTGTCCTCCCGTCGTTTCCTCCCAAATCCAAATCGCCGAGAATTCGTAAACAACGGGGCATCCTCGTCCGAGCGCGGCGCGGGTTGTAGTCCGTTGGCGTCCATCTGAGATGGAAGAGAGGTCATACGGGGTAGCGGAAGGGTCAATAGAGACAAAAAGCTGGTTCCCGTTGCTGGTCTTCCTCGTCCTCTTGCGTCCACACGCATCAATCTCGTTATTGATGGCGCCGGGCTAGGGATCGGACATAAATGGAGGATATCTGGAGAAGTCTCTTGAGAATGCAAGGGCATTTACGCAGGACGTGTGGCCTGTGAGAGTTCTGTTGCGGGGATAAGGGGGAGAAGCACAGCAGGCGCATTCACGGACCTGGAGAAAGGAAAGCCGCCATTTGACGTCACGCTTACGTGAGCACCGTGATTCATACAAAGGGCAATGTCACATCGTTGTACCCAGGCATTCCAGAAACGACCTCACCGCTCGGCTCTACCTGCATCTTGTACAACACTTCAGCCCAGGCACAGCACATCCCAGCACTGCCCTCATACAGGCTCCAAGGTCTGTCCGGTGTTCTCATCTCATGCTGCTCGACCAGCTCGTCGACGCGTGTCGCGAGCGCCGATAAATGTATCGCTGCGGCCAGATAATCCAGCTGCCCGGTGGTTTCTTCACCAAGCATTGCTTTGATTTCGTTCGACACGTCCGCCACAGCCAAGAGGGCATAAACAGAGCCAGCGACGCCATGGCATAGACCTAGACCCTTACGAAGGAATCCATGTCTGTAGACAAGGTACGCTCCGCGGTGCAATGATGACGCAAGGCTACGTTTCWTCTGGTCGTCCACGGGTAAAGGATTATTAGATCGAATGGCGAGCTTGAGAACGGTGGAAAGTAGTATTAATATTCCAGGTGCTCCATGGCACCACCTAGCAAGTATTTAACTATTGGTTAATGTCAGATAATACTTTCCTCACTGTATGAGTTCAGAATCATGATACTTCCGCAGCTTGAAGCTCGATGGCCAATTGCCAGTTTCGTCTTGTATGCTAATGAGCCACTCAACTGTGTACAAAATGTCGTCTACATGAGACGCTATGATTTCGGCGGGACAGCTAAGGAGCATTTGTAAAATGCCAGCTGGAAGATACTCTGATAAACATGTCTTCCAATGTTGCGTTCAACCCACCTACGCCGTGCGCAGCTCCCAGGTACCTCTTTTGGTGCCATGACCACATGAGAGGAGGGAACATTTGTCCTGTCTTCACGGCTGTCCCCAACTCTTCTCTGAGCCATCGGCTGCCACGCCTTCCACGGACGATGATAGAATCCGTGATTAACCGCAGATTGTCCATGGTAACTATTTGATTTAGCTGACGTACAAGCTCTGAGGCTAAATCGTTGAAAAATCCTTGATGCAGGGCATTCCGCAACAACAGGAAGGCATACAACAGCCCTGCCCTGCCATAAAGCACTTCGCAGCCGTCGTCGTTAGCAGTTGAAGAGTGATTATCTTCGCGAACAATATTCCGAAGGGCGCAGTCCAGCACCGACATGTATCCCACCCAGCTATTGCTAGATGAAGAACCCGCTTGGTTGCGATGGCGCAAGATCGCCAACGTGGCAATTCCAATACCCGTCTCGAGAAAAGAAATACGCGTGCCGCGAACTGTGAGTGCTTCTGGTACTTTGAGGGCTTGGTCAATATGTCTATCCGCGAGCGTTTCAAGATCTTCGCGCCGTAAGCCTGGAACGTCCAGACCTGCCCCAAGCGTCGTGGCTATCTTGCTTTCCATCAATACAATGCCTTTGCATCGTCATCGACGACTCGTATCCATCTTTCCGAGTTCCCGTACCTGACGGCCCAATGTAGACCCCACCTCCCACCAGAGTCCGTCTATGCCTCTCAACGCCCTCCACATTACTCAATAGCGCACGAGTAATCTCCTTTCGGGCAGATTCCCAGTCCCCTGGGCTAGGAGGCGGATAAGAGTGAGATATGTACCTGTTAGACATGACGCTGCAGACCAAATGGTCAATTTCTTTATCAAGATAACGGTTGCACGAGATTATATTGCTCGTTGTTTCAACCGCGACAGCGTATTCGGCTCCGTGATGGTCGAAGTTTGTGAGTGCCAGTGAAGTCATTCCGTCATCGATTCATCTGCTAGGCAGGGCTAATTTCTACCCAGAATTGGGCTATCCTTATCTCGGGAACTGTATGCAAGAAGTACCCTATTAGATGGTATACTGCTCACATCCAACGTGTGATCATATCTGTGATGCATATCTGATAACAGTACGTTTTTATATATTGCTTTTTCGCATCGGACACAGGGAGGCGTTAAGGAAAGTTTCCAGAAGTTGCTCTACAGATTCACAGAATTCTGCTGGCACACTTTGATGGCTGGAGCGGCGGAGTCTGAACGGGGTGTAGTAGTATAAATGCACCATCCATCCAGACCTTCCTTCCTTTCACCCATCATTATCCCTTTGTCGAATTTCAGTCTCGAAATTTCGTTCACGACTCGTGTATAGGTTCCGCTATTATAAAAGCAGGTCGTCATGTCGGTGAAATTATATGTTGGGTCAGTCTGTGCAATCGTGTTGGTTCATCCTTGCGCTTCTCCTGTCCATTGTCCATTGGCCATGGGAAAGCGAGACTAATAATAGTTTTGTTTGGCCATCAGTAATTTGAGTTGGAACACAACGGATGWATCATTGCGCCAAGTCAGTGTAGCATGGCTCGCAGAGCTCGTCTCCTTGTTGCTGTCTGGATATAATGACTTATGGCATCATGGTCTTGTTACAGGCTTTTGGCCAATATGGTCAGATTCTTGAGGTGCGCTGTCTTGTCTACTGTTCCATTGTGCCCGTTGTGAAATTAGTTGAAATAGTCTAACTTGATGCTGGACCGCGAAACTGGTCGTCCTCGCGGTTTCGCGTTTGTGACGTTCAGCACTGGTGATGAAGCCAATGCGGCCATTACTGGTTTGCATGGGCAGGACCTCGATGGGCGGCGAATTAAAGTTAACCTGGCCAATCCCAAGCCGTCTGGAGGCAACAGTAGAGGTGCGAACCCAATTCGCGTGCTGTCATTTTATGACAATAACTGTGATAGCAGGAGGTTCCTATGGCGGCGGAGGCTATAGCTTGGGAGGTTACAATGGCTGAGGTTATGGCGGCGGTGGATACTGAGACCTAAGACGCTTGTCCCATTGTCTTCCGCGATGAGGACGCTATTGAATGGCGCAAGTGACCGCCTCAAACGAGTCACAATCTTCTCTTTCTGGAGGATATTCGCACCAGTCGAGCCTCATCAAATCACCAGACAAGGGCAGAGCCCCGTCACTATTGCAGCCGCACTCGATATTTGGCCGTTCCACCCAGGCACGCCAAATCGGTCTGTCTKAGCTGGGAATCTATCAGAGATATGCTTCTCGCCCTCGCCCAGCATCAACGGGCTAGGAATCGAAATYTGATCGAGATAGCAGTCACTGTCATTTTGAGGCGAGGATTCTTCGCATCTCATCTGTCGCGAGCATCCATGTCGAAAGAAGTATCGATGGTATCGAACGAGTATGCGACCCTGGAAGTAATGGAACACTACATTGCCTTTCCCTATGTATGGATTGAGCCCATCCGCTTCGGTTCTGTGGGATCATTTGCTAACAGTCAGGTGCCTCCACCACCTACGGCAGATAATACCGGAGCGCTTTGGTTGGTATAGATGGTACGGCATGGTTGCTTGCTCGGTTTGCTTCGTAATTAGGAGTGGTGGCGGAAAGAAGGACGTAATAGACAGAATGAGGGGAGCAGGCTTCATTCAATATCGACGACAAATGGCTTAATACCTGAGAGGGCGTCAATAATAAGGATCTTGGCGTGACAGAAATTGATGGGTACCAACCTCAGTGATCCATATAACAGATGGATTAATTCCGGTACCTCCTGTCGCAATGACGATACCCAAATTGGCCTCCGATTTTTTGCTTCCTTGAAGTCTTGRAAAGACAGCACCTCTTGATGTCAGTGCCTCCAACCAACTTCATGACCATTCTCCATCATCGGTTCTACAAATCCTCTAAACGTCCATGCAGACCCTTTGTGCGTTTCTTCACCTGAACCTCCCAAGGTCCGACGCTGTGACCATCTCATGCCATACCCTTCAGCCACCCTAACTTCATAGACGAGAACCTCGTGTGGAAGCCAATGCAGATTTCTCCACGTAGCGCCGTTCATCACTTTCCAAAAGAGCGCGAGTGCCTTGTCATTGATGGTTGCCACTGAACCTGAAGCGATTCCCCACCACCCAGCGGTTGCTTCGACGTTAGCCTTCTTCCGCTTCTTGGATCCTGACTGATCTTCGCCGTTTCCGTCAGAATTGGCAGTGGGTATCGAACGGTGGAAATGTTTTGTCCAAGCTCTGGCGCCTTCCGCTAGTCCCACCTTATTTGTGATCGAAAAGGCTTCTAGGCATGTATCTGTGGATGGTGGCACGCATCCAAGTGCAGATCCTGTGGTATAAGCCAAGCCGTGGGAGAGATGCTGGTATAGAGCCTTTGAGGCCACGTCTTTCTCTGCTTCTGAATCACCGTCGGCTCGACGTCTCAGTAGTTCTCTGACAGCTGCTCGTTCGGCCGATGCAGATGGCAGCTCTTGCATACCATAGCAGCGAGGATCGGGGAGACTGATAGACGGATTCATTAGCGCAATTGGTGTACGTACTCTGTCACGCTATTGTTTGTCACTCACATTCTTCATTTTATTATTATTAATAAACCACCAGAACGTGTACAACGAAGAAAATGATCACCGGACCACGTGGCCGACGGAACGCGGCATGCGCCTGCTCTCAGCTTCAGACTTGCTCATGTTTCAAATATCCAATGGCACTCGAACCACCAAAGCAATTCCTCGGTGTCTGTTCATTCGGGGTTATGCGCGCTTGGCCAAGGAAAAGCCTTGGTCAACCAAAAGACTACTAGCTGCCCGCACTGCGGTGATCTCACGAACGCAGTTCCCAGGAGTTGTCTCAAGAGGCTATGGAAAGTCGGGCGGTGGCGGTGGATTCCCTGGTATGATGAGCATGGGACCTCAATATCAAAAGGGGGATGCTTTGAAAGAACACGTTTGTATCTCATCACAACTCTCCACAAAATAGTCTTATTTGAATTCCAGAGCGTTGACTTGACCGAACTGGCAAAGCAAGGCAAACTAGATCCCACGATTGGACGAGAAAAGTTCTTTTTTGCGCCATTTCCATTGCCTCACTTTTCGCTCTAGAAATTCGCAGGACTATACAAAGTGAATAATCCGTTATTTGATGAGGTGATACTGATCTCTTCCTAGTTCTTTCCAGGAGAACAAAGTCCAACCCCGTTGTACGTCTTACTTGCTCCTGGCAGAACGTATCATGACGACATAACGTATCTTCCCGTGTCTTTTTTAGTTGATTGGCCCTCCTGGTGTTGGTAAAACGGCCATATTGGAAGGCCTCGCAAACAGAATAGTCTCTAAAGAAGTCCCCGAGGTAGGTGTGGCTCAAGCTCTACAATTAAAATAATAATAACGAACTTCACCCCAAGTCTATCCAACATAAACGTGTGCTGTCAATCGATCTTGCCAGTATAATGGCGGGAACGGGAATTCGGGGTCAATTTGAAGAAAAGTTCAAAGCCCTTATCAAGGACATTGAGGACGAGGTGGGAGAATTCTCACTAATTCACTCTTCAACGTTCACACCCATTTCTTTATCACGACCAGGCTGGAAATATAATATGCTTCATAGATGAAGTCCGTACGTAACGCTTAACATTCTGATGACCGAAGTGGATGGGAATCTGCTGGTTTAGACACGCTCTTCCAACTTGGGAAGGCTGAGGGGAGCGTAGATGCTGGTCAAATGATCAAGCCTGCCCTGGCGCGAGGTCTCCAGCTCATTGGAGCTACGACTCGTACGTCAGATTTTCTCTGGCGAAGGGCGATGCACATTTATTCACAGCAGACGCCCAGCCGATGAATACCGGAAGACAATAGCTAAAGACGCTGCTTTGGAGCGTCGTTTCCAACCTGTGGCTATTGATGAACCTACCGTGGAAGCTACCATCTCTATCCTCCGAGGTCTCAAATCACGGTATGAGGTCCATCATGGAGTGGAGATTTCCGACGCGGCCATTGTTACAGGTAATTAATTCATTGTCTCTTGAAAGTCCACTTGATTAATTTCCCATCATAGCCGCTGTCTACGGTGCTCGTTATATCTCGGACAGGTTTCTGCCCGATAAGGCCATTGACCTCGTCGACGAGGCCGCCTCTGCCATCCGAATAGCGCAGGAGAGCAAGCCTGACGAGCTCGAAGCCTTGGACCGCGAGATTATCACTCTTCAAATTGAACTTGAGAGTCTCAAGAATGAAACGGACATTTTCAGCGTAGAGCGGCGTAATGCAGTCGAAGAGCTATTGAAGCAGAAGCGCCTGCAAGCGTCTGAACTGACTACTATCTGGAAAGCAGGTTAGCTGTCTTTTGTGCCATGGTCGGTATACTTACGATAATGCGTTGAACTTTAGAACGAGCAAGGCTCGATAGGGTCAAGGATATCAAGCAGAGGCTCGAGCAGGCAAAGCATGAACTTGACATTGCGCAGCGGCAGGGTCAATACGAGCTTGCCTCTCGTTTGCGCTTCGGTACGATCCCGGACTTGGAACGGCAGCTGCCACGGGCGGACGAAAAAGGGCGGGAAGACGACGAGTCGTCCCTTGCCATGCTACATGATAGAGTAACATCGAATGACATCGCTCGGGTAGTGGCTAAGGCAACAGGGATTCCCGTTCAAAACTTGCTCAAGGGAGAAAGGGATAAGTTGGTTCATGTAAGGGCTATTGTTGGCTTGTGTAGATGGTTGATCCACGGAACTTGTAGATGGAAGAAGCGCTCCGACGACGCGTTGTCGGTCAGGACCATGCCGTTGCAGCTATCAGTGACGCTGTGAGGATCTCCCGCGCTGGGCTGCAGGCGCCAAACAGGCCAGTCTCCTCGTTCTTGTTCCTCGGCCCTACCGGTGTTGGCAAAGTACGTCATTCCTATATTCAAAAGTTAGTTACATTCGCTGATCCGCAACTGTATAGACAGAATTGTGCAAGGCATTGGCTGCGTTCTTGTTCAATGACGAACAGAGAGGCTTGTAAGTTTATATATGCCTTTGATGCGAGGAACTGAACAATTGTAGGGTCAATATCAACATGTCAGAGTATCACGACAGACATACGATCTCGCGGTTGATTGGTGCTGCTCCTGGATACGTGGGATTCGAGGAAGGCGGTCAGTTGACGGAAGCCGTACGACGGAAGCCATATGGTGTGTTCACTGTAATTCAGCTTTGCAACTTCTCTCAATTCGGTTTCGTTATATAGCTGTCATCTTGTTGGACGAGTTGGAAAAGGCGCATAAAGATGTTGCCTTGATACTCCTCCAAATCCTAGACGAAGGTACTCTGACCGACAGTCAAGGACGAAAAGTTGATTTCAAGGTTGGCAAAGGCTTGTTACTTCAGATCCGGTTTTTGATAACCTGAATTTTCTAGAACACAATTATCTGTCTCACGAGCAACTTAGGCATGTTTCGTACCTCGTGCCTCAGTGTCGCAACTCATAGTTTAATCAGGCAGCGACATCTTAGCCAGTCCTGGCGCATGTGACAATAATGGCGGCGTTACGCCTGAGGCAAGAGAACAAGTCCTCGACCGAACGTCTGAATTCTTCCCTCCTGAGCTTCTGAACCGTTTGGACTCCATGGTCATATTTAACAAACTCTCACGCGAGTCGATCCTCCAAGTAGTCTCTCTGCGCCTCAAAGATGTTGCGGACAGGCTCAAAAGCCGCCGCATTGTCTTGGACGTGGACGACGCTACCAAGGAACTGCTTGCGCGGCAAGGTTTCTCGGAGCTGTATGGTGCACGTGCGATCGCGCGTGTGGTTCGGACAGATGTGTTATTCCCGTTGGCTCAAAATCTGCTGCGTGGAACGATCAGGTACGTCACCATATGTGTTTGCTTCGACATTGATCTGATTTCCCGTGCCTGTTACTTTTAGAGATGGTGATGTGGTGAAAATTCGGGTGTCAGAGGGAGGGAGCAATGATAGTCTAGTAATACAGACTTGTGCTAAATCCGATGCCTAATACAGGCTATCAAACCTAAGTGCTCGGGAGTGATGAGTAGTGCTCGGGAGAGTTGTTGGCGTTGCTCAGGTGAGTAATGCTCTGGAGCTTTGTGGAGTCTTCCCTTGGTCCTCTGGAGTGCTACAGCAAACTTCAAGAAATAGTGGTGCACTCCGATCAAAACTAAAATTTGCTGATGAGTCGCGGCCTATGCGATGATTACTTCCTATCGTTTTTTGTATGTGCAATTGAATAGAGGCAGAGACTTAGCTAATATGTCAGTTGCTTTGCGAGTCAATCATGCAAGTATGTAACGTGTGCCAAATGTCCTGGTACCATCATAGATTCATAACACATCACTGAGAGATGTAAGAATGAGGTGAGACTTGAGGGGCTTGGGCTATACAAAAAGCTTCTTGCAATGCAATCAACACTCCTTACTCATTACAACTGATCTTGATGTGCCAAGTGGATGAACAAGTCACATGTAGTGGGATTTGAAGTGCTTTTGTTCAAAATTGAAAGGATTTGCAACNTGTGTAATGTGTGAATCATTTGGAAATGCAAAAGCCAATTTGCACACACCATATTTTTCAAAAGGCCCAAAATCAATGGTAGTCTTTCCAATTTGGAACCCAAACCAAATGCTTTTGAAAACAAAAATAGTGCTTTGCTTTCTGAAGCAGTGGGACTTTTGTAAACAAAGAAGGACCACTCTTCACCCGAGGTCATGCAACCCCGTATGATAGATAGCCTGAATAAATTCAGGTTACTAGCAAGCTCCAACATTAGTGAGAGAAACAAACTTTTTTCTTTTACAATATGCTGCTGCTGACTGGGAAAAAGCCTCCATTATCTTATCTTTCTTTGCTCCAATGACAAGAGCAACAGGTGTATTGTAACTCTTGTGGCTTGATGCAAGTGCAAATCAGGAGATTCATGCAAAAAATCTAAACAGGCATAAAAAACAGAAATACAATGCAAAGAGGCTGCTTACCACAGAAATCCCCAGTGTCGAAATTATGCTGTTACACTATGTGTGACAATAGCATAATGAGCACTTACATAATCGTTACATGTCACTATTAAAAAAGTGTCCTTTACCTACATACAGTAAGTATTG
>JNHV02000521.1:0-14881 GCA_001691785.3 Amanita brunnescens Koide BX004
GAATGGCTAGAATTTGGTCTTGGTCTTCCCCGTTTGGGAAGAACAAAAGCAAAGGCGTCGCGAGTATCGATTATCGGTGCCAGCCTTGAAGGCATACCTGTGCGCTGCGAAATAATAAAAAGTAGCACCTCGGATAGAACCGTGGCAACTGGTGTCTCTTCTGCCTTTGAACAAGTTGGAAGTGTAGAGTGGATTGCTTGGGCAAAAGTGCACGTCGGCGCATCGGGCGGAACACTGATAGTGGTCGATTATTTGGTCAAGAGGGAACGTAAAGGCTCTGCGCAAACGAGTCAACATGAAGATGTACTTCTACCTACGTTTGCTCTGCCCATCGGACGACTTGACGGACGCATTATTTCTCACCCAGGCAGGTGGTTACTGAAATCATTCTATGCGCAACTTATAGTCAGATAGATTTATGCATCGAGAACATGAAGACAAATCTCGCGGTTGAGCACTATGGCGAGGCTAAATGCAAGTTCTCCCATTTCTCGGCGGAGGAGTACTTTGTACCACAAATCTCAATGACGGTGAAATCAAAAGCAACAAAATGGAAGGCAAACTTCTCTCCGTCGGCTCTGCTACAAGCAATTCCTTGGCTCGTACTCCTCGCTGCCTTCTTACTTCTGCAACGTGCCGCTGCGCCCATCAGAGAGTTATCACGTCTACCTGCTGTATTACCCACACAAACTTCAATAATACCGGTAACCGAATATGTCACGATAGAGCCCATCACCGCCACTACCACTGTTTACAAGACTATCACATCAACGTCRACATTACGACCTATTGCAACAAGTAATATCGAGTCGCCGACGTCGACACGGAGCGCCGGCACTCCGAAACTGACAGAGACGCTAAAAGATGTGCCACCAAATGATTCTAGTGCGTTGTCGCCAACATCTCAGCCAGTGTGGATGATACCATGGCCTGTTGACGATGTACAAGTAGCGGCAGTTATGGACAAAGTATGCGACGCTGCAGAGATAGTGTGGCAGATGCTAAGGAGAGTGTATCATTATCCGCTGGATCCGCCGTGATATGTATGTATGTATATATGTATGCAGATATTTTTGTGTGTTATGCATGGAATGAGGCAAGACATTCGACGAGCGCGATCGTCATGGACATCGACAAGCTCGAGGCGTACTTTGAGTCTCTCGAAAACTACGTGCACGACGCCGCCAACAGACTCTGGGTCGATATATCACGCTACGGCCCTGGGCTTCCCTCATTCCCTGAAGTACATCTCCCCCTCGGAGACTTCCAGGTCCCTCCGCCGCCACCGCCTCCTCCTAAGCCAACCTCATGGCTTGAGAATTCTTGCACCTGGGTTTCGAAACATCCATGGAAAACAGTTGGATTGGTTATCGGCGTAGCCGGCACAGGTCTACTCTTGACCGGATATACTACAGCATACGTGCGTCGGCCCCGCTCACATGCCGCGAGAACGCAGAGAAACGAGCGACGACAAGTTGTCGGTAGGTGTCTGTCGAAAATCATGGACTAGCGGGCTAACTTATCCAAACCCAGTCGTTCTCGGCGGGGATACCACTTTTGCTCTCCCCCTCATTCAAGGCCTGGAGAGGAAAGGATACATCGTCATTGCTAGTGTATCAAATCCAGAGGCATGCGCTGCTTTGGAGAGCCAATGCCAGGGTTATGTCAGAGCACTTGTGCTCGATCCTTCTGAGGTAYGCGGCATACCTCACGTCCTTGTTAATAACTTACAGTATTGCAGCCAGCCACTACCAACGCATATYTACGTTCTTTGACATCGATACTGTCAACTCGATTCCCCATTAGTTCAGCCGGTGATCCATTTGTGTCGACCGCATCCCAACCTTATATCCACTCTGTTATCTCCCTTTTAACGTTTTCTCCCCAAATCTCTGTCACGCCAGCTCCATTGGAGCACGTCTCCCTTACCGATACGTATGTGCCATATCTCACCGCGGCGCAAATCACGCCTCTCCGAGTCATTCAGTCTCTCCTTCCCTTGCTGCGCACTAGCCCGAGAGACAAGGGGAATAAATCTATCATCGTTTGCCTGCCGGCAACAGAGGCGCGTGTTGGAATCCCATTCACATCGGTACAATCTATGGTTGTCGCGAGCACACTTCGCGGAGTCGAAGTACTGAGGAGGGAGATCAATCTCGCTGCGTTAACGGACAACAGCGCTTCAATGAAGAACATTCAAGTTGTCGTCGTCGAGATCGGGGCATTAAAGCATGGCAATGCATCGTCGCCATCAGTTGTGACGGAAGGATATTCAACCGGAGACTTGTCCAGTGCAATGGGAGACTGGACCGCATCGGAAAAAGCGTCATATGGCCCAGCGTTCGCAGCAATTGCTCATGATTCTCCCGTCCGGAAGTCCTGTTACCAGTTGCTATCRTCAATCTTTAAGAATGGCAATCACTTCGGCGTCCCGCGGCAACCAACAGACGTATCTGTGTTTGTAGATCGTATCGTCGACGTCGTCAGTGATGGTAAATACGGACCAAACCTTTTTGGTTTTGGTTTTGTATGGCGCAAGGCACAAAGACTCGTTCGAGGCGAGCGATTATCAGTCGGCGCTGGTGGTAGGTGGACTACCTTCCTACTGCGCAACAACGGTTGATTTTTTTATAAGCAACAACGTATATGATAGCCTCTCATCTTCCTTCCCTTATCCTTGATGGACTGCTGAACCTGCCAGCCGTTCTAATCTCAATTCGAAACCGACTGCTACCCGCACAACCTTCCCTTCCGCCTCAAAGTGTAGCTGCACTTACGCCAAAACCACCTTCCGTAAAACTTGGTGATCGAGATGGTTCAGATCGTGATGAGGCTACGTCAGAGTGGGAAGCCGAGAGTAACAGTAGCGAAACTGCAGAAAATAGCTGGGTTAGATTGCATCAGGACACTGGAGATCCTTGATGTTTTTCTAGACCTGCGGACAGCGTAGGGATTCGATTCGTGTGTGATACATCTGTACTTGTAGTATATATATAGTAGCTTGATTGTATGACATTAGCAATCGACATGGGTAACGTACATCTTGATGGTGACAGGAAGCTGTCTAACCGTGTACACCAGGCGTAGGACTCTGGATAGTGCCGCCCCGATCCAACGCCGAGAAACTCAAGGCCGTAATGCGGGGGTTTGATGATGGTACGAGCGGGGAATCCTTCCCCAAATTCGAGCCGCACGTAACCCTCGCTTCACTACCGCTCGACATTCCCGTGTCTGCGATCCTGGCGGGTGTTCCCCAAGGCCAGAAACAAATCGATATCTCATACAAATCACTCGAGATCGGGRCCCATTATTTCCGATCGGTGTACATTGCTGTGAAACTTTCGCCTGAGCTTTCTGCTCTGCATCAACATGTGCATGCCGCTCTTCAAACCGACCCAAAGACGCCAGCATATCCGCATCTTTCGTTGGCCTACGTCACCGACAAAGACGCAGAAACCCGGTTACGACACCAATTTGCCGAATCATTGGAAGTGAAGGAGGCGAATGACGGGATAGCGCTTGGCGTTGGTGATGGTCGCGACGAATCCAAGGATTGGATAGCTGGTTTCAGGGCTGATGAAATCTGGATTGTGAGGTGTGAAGGTCCTGTGGAAACCTGGAAGGTCTTGGATATTATCAGACTGCATGATAACAATCCATSATAGATTGTACAGTCTTTTGCAAGCCGGAACATTGAACAGAGGCTATCTCTTATTTAAATCGGCACGCGATCTCATGTCGYCAGGGCGGCCATAACTAGCGAACAACCGCTGCGCGTAGAGTCTGGGCCACGTTCAGGATAGTACCGATCTTGCTATTCATTGCAGGGCTCTTCATCACCACGAAACTTGGACTTACGTGTCGAATGTGCAAATTTTACTGTTCGTCGCCATATGTGCGATCGAACCTGGAAGTCTAGATGTGTGTATACATTGTCACGCCTCGTGCGAAAGTGCTTCTTTCGAATAGGACGTATATTGCAGAGTATCTCGAAGGCACAAGCGCCAGTAGTGTAGGGACCACGCGCATGTGCGCTTAATATAGGCGGACGAGACGCATAAAAAACAGAGRAGAAACGTTAGAGTAACCTAGACCAAGAGATGGGCAGTGTAAAGAAGAAAAGTAATGAACATCGTGAGGGAGGTCAGGACAGGTTGTTTTTGAGAAAGTCCCACAGGGGCATATCGAAAAGTGTGAAACACACCTGCGACATGTCGTAAAGACCTGCCCGGAAAGCGCTCCGGGCGACAAAGGTAGTACGCGTGGCATGCCATGGTGCGTGCGCCGTCATTTTAAATGTGGCTCTCTTGTGAGGCCCATAACCTACGGCTTGACGGKAATCAACTCAAGCCCATAAGCTCCTGTTTCAGGAGGATGGACAGACAATTTAGTCCTCTGGAGCCAGAGTAGGGTGTCCCATCCTGCTATGTACGGCCCGCCATGATCCACAATTACCAAACGCGCAGTGATAGGACTGGTCCCGAGGAACCCCACCAAATGGTAGCCGGGTTTTTAACCCGATTCATGGAAGCTAATCTCCCATGAGGTGAGCTCGTCCCTTACACGCGCCGGAGTATCGCAGACCACTGGTGCCCAACCGGCACGGTTTCCCGTACCTCCACACATGGTTCGTTAAGCCACTTTGCAGCACGGATCCCCAAGGTGCTCGAGGTACTTGTCTTGCCCGCCGCGACCTTGCCTGGCATTTGGCAGGAGTAACATACAGACTAACGTCCAGTATCTCAAAGAAACGCTGGAGGGGCGTGGCCTGTCCTTTCGGCCGGCTCCAAGCTGCCCCTCTTATCGACACTTATCCTTTCGGCCCCATACGTCAGGACGAGTGTTGGTGTTCCAACTGGTCTCGACCATCATTAGTAGATGCCTTTGGAACAGGCTGAGGGCCCAG
Source organism: Amanita brunnescens Koide BX004 (assembly GCA_001691785.3). Lineage (NCBI taxonomy): Eukaryota > Fungi > Basidiomycota > Agaricomycetes > Agaricales > Amanitaceae > Amanita > Amanita brunnescens. The sequence goes on from JNHV02000521.1 coordinate 4,907, forward strand.
AAGGCTCACGTCCGTTTAGAATGATTAAATTAGGACTCTTGACCCTGGTTTGGTACAAATGCCCGAAACCCAGCWTAGAGCACCAGAGGGTCACCCCCTCCAGACTTGCCCACCAACAAGGCTTACAAAACCAAGCCGGGACTCCATACCATGACCTTTAGCAGATTGCCAGACCCGCAAGGACTCATAACTTGTATACAGTGGGGGGATAATGGTTRTACGAAGATAACTGTCGTGAGTTTCGTACTCTCAGCAAGCACTGTACTTTCCACAAAATAACGATCTTAAATATGCATTTTGCACAATGGCGGAAATGATAAGTGGAGCCTTCAAGGGTCGTAACCGAAAGTCGTTGAAGAGCGCTATACTACGTAGTCCGGGAAATGTTCGAGCATCGTCTCTCTCCGTGGAGGCGCTTGCCGTTACGGTGCGCCCGAGATCACACGGCTCTGCTAAGAAAGTAGATGAAACACAGACGGAATGAAAGAATTATGAACCCGTTTTCAGAGAAACAGATGGTGCGCTTAAGCACCTAGATGACAAACAGGTTGCACGAAAGGCCATTGAATTTTCGAGATACTGTTGCAGCAAATCCTTACTTAATGGGTAAAAGCTAGAGTTACGTCTAAGGGTGCATCAGTACCCGGTATATGACTCGGATACATTCCATCATTAAGTGTTTCTACTGACATGTTTACTAGGTCAATACCAACGGTACCGCAGTGTGCGGTGGGCTGTGGATCGTAGTCAAGTCAGTACTACTACTAGTCAGTAGGCGTGAGAAATACAGTTGGTTGACCAAGGTAGCCCACTAAGTCAGTCTCAGCCGCCAGCTGTAGATGATATGCACTCTTCGTCGTCCCGTCCGTCAAGACGCGCGTCTGGCTCGAATTCGCTTCAAATGTCAAATTCTATCTTAAATGCGTCAACCTCGCGGCCGTTCCTCAATATGCTAAATCCAATGGGTAGGAATTATCAAGGATACGCTCAGGCCGGCCAGTCCCCTGTTCAAGAGGAAGATGAAGTCGGGAGTAGTGAAGGTCCAGAAGTTGGCGGTCAACATACGTCGAGACATGATAAACAGAGAGTGTYGTGGGATGCGGCCGCCCAGGACAATCTGATGCAATCTACGCTTCATCCCAATATTCGAAAAGAGGATCATTTGGATGAGCATGAATCAGATGGCGAAGTACCCCAGAGTCTCATGGTTGAGGCGCCGCCGCGCAAGGTAGCAGCTGTAACCTCAATGAAAGGGAAAGGCAAAGCGAAGAACAGGGCACCTGGTAGGGCACAACCGTTATTTTCGTCCTCTGCGCGTCAAGTTCCTCCCATACTTCCAACGCATGTTTCCGACGTAAAACTMCCCCCGAGACCATCAGAGACGGAATTCAAGTCTCACGACAATCCCCGTCGAGAACCCCAAGTCAGGTCGATGCAAGGCCTGGACGCGTACGAACGGGCGCTATGGAATTGGGTGAATGTTTACAATCTGGATCGATTTTTGCAAGAGGTGTATTGGTATTATGAAGGAAAGGGGATTTATAGTATAGCACTTGCCAGAGGGCTTAATCTATTGTCAGTGTCCCTYTCCGCATACTAGACGAACTTGATTTTTACCATTTGTCTCGACAGGACTGTCGGTTTTGTGATTGGTTTCTCGACTTTTCTGCTCGGTTGTATCGATTACTCGCGACTTAGACGAGAGAATTCGACACATTTATCCCATGTTGTTATCCCGCGCTGCGTATCTAGGTGCGTTAACCAACGAATCTCGATTTTGCTGGCCATTTAATTTTTATATCGATACCACCAGATTTTCAGGATTTACCCTCTTGCTTTTCCTGTTATTCTCTGCCTTTTACGTGTGGCAAATCATCAATTTTCTCAGCAGCRTTCGTCGACTAGTTGACATGTATAATTTCTACACATATCTACTCAAGATTCCAGATGTATGCTAGTGTTGCATTTCTGTCGCCCGCGCCTATACTGAGTTTGGCACAGGCAGACATACATACAATCGCATGGCCAGAAGTCGTACGAAGGATAGAAGCAATCCGAGAAGAAAACCCCATCACCGCGATATCATCGAAATCAGCACGTAATTCCAACAGCAGTACGACCGCCAAGCTTGACGCCCACGACATAGCCAATAGAATAATGAGACAGGAAAATTATCTKATCTCTCTCTTCAATAAGGAACTTCTTGATCTTAGCTCACCCCTTCCACCGTTTCTGTCGCATTTTTTCCCCCAACAGCAAGGAAAAGGCAGAACGTTAACCCGTGCTCTAGAGTGGAATCTGCGCTTTTGCTTGATGGAGTATCTGTTCGATCGACAAGGCCGTGTTCGGAAAGTCTTCCTTCAAGCGAAGAATAGAACGGTACTGATTGAAGGGTATGTGGTACTAGTCTATGGCCACGGGGCCTAATTTCTTTACAGGCTGAGACGGCGCTTCGTCTTTATGGGCATACTTAATGCGATTTTCGCACCATTTATCGTGTTATATCAACTTATGTATTCCTTTTTCCGATATTTCGAGGTCAGTCCCCCTCATGACGTTGCTGCTCTTCTCTAAGCTACATCAGGAATACCACAAAGACCCGTCAAATATTGGGGGCCGTCGATATACSTCTTATGCTCGGTGGAAATTCAGAGAGTTCAACGAGTTACCACACTTTTTCTCTAGGAGACTACATGAAAGTTACCCCCTGGCGTCAATGTACATTGGCCAGTTTCCCAACGAGAAACTGACGCTGATTGTACGGTAAGTCCTTAATATACATAATTGGAACATCTCATGAATGAAAGTTCAGATTCGTTGCATTTATCGCTGGATCATTCGCTGCAGTTTTAGTCCTTGCCACTGTTCTTGACCCAGATCTATTCTTTCACTTCGAGATTACCTCTCATCGGACTGTGGTTTTTTACCTTGGAGTGTTCGGCGCTATACTCACCGCTGCAAGAGGCATGATACCTGATGAACACAAAGTTTTCGATCCTGAGTTGCTGTTGACTGAAGTCATCGCCTATACACACTATATGCCTGATGAATGGAAAGGGCAATTGCATAGCAAAAAGGTGCGAATTGATTGGTTCAGTTCTTAAGGCGATCTTAAMCTCGATGAAGGTTCACCAAGAGTTTGGCGAACTTTTTGCGATGAAAATTCTCATCTTTGGTCAAGAGTTACTCTCTGTCGTTTTGACACCTTTCGTCCTGTGGTTTTCGCTTCCGACATGCGCTCCTGCTATAATCGACTTYTTTCGGGAGTTCACTGTTCACGTGGATGGGCGCGGTTACGTCTGTAGCTTTGCCGAATTCAGCTTTGAGCGTCATGGTAATGTCAAGGTTTGAATACATAATTGATATTTGCGCATACGCTAACCTTATATAGTTTGGRGCACCAATGAATGCTAGAGATCATAAAATGGTCTCCAACGAAGGGAAGATGGAGAAAAGTTTTCTTACGTTCAAGGTGAGGTGTGAGCCAAATGGCACACCATTTTACTCAAGGTTATGACTAGGCTGCCAATCCAAACTGGAATCCGTCCGATCCATCCGCTTCCTTATATCTTAGCCGTATGGCAGAGTATTCTGCGACGCACCATGCATACCTACATCGGCGTAGGCAGAGTGCGCTCTCTAGCTCGATCATGGATACCTCAATTGGCGTACCACTTGGAACAGATCAAAGGCCTGAGAGAACATTGGCGGATAAGGCACAGGAATATGATCGTGCCCTGCGTCAGAGCCAGACCGCTGCTGTGTCACGTAAACGGACCAGCGGTGGAGGCGCCCTCGCCCAATCTATCAATCCCTCTGCATCTTCCATATTCGGAGGCCCCTCAATGGCTCAAACGGCTGTCCTTGGCGATTCCCAGGGTAGTATRGGCTCCGCAGAGTCATCGGGCGTCAGGACTCCAAAACCGTCGGCGGAGACGGAGAGCAGTATTCCATTAGGAGACTTGACTCCCGACGGAGGCGTTGGAAGTGGTCTTGGCGAATCTTATGTCGATGGGACAAAGAGATCCAGGCATCTTGAAGAAGCGCAGGAGAACGAGGATTCCATTGAGGATGTTGGTATTCTTGGGTTGCTCGCTCAGATCTATGGCAGGAAGGATATGGTAGACAGACCAAAGTGATAGGTTGACAACAACTATACTTCATATACCATAATGCACAAACTTGGTCTGTACAAGAGTACAAGGACACATTACGCGACAGGCTTCATATGCAAAGAAAAAAATGGCTAGTACAAACTATGGCCTCTTGACACTTGGAGGGGGAGGTAAAAGCGGAACGCTACCGTTGGACGATCCGCTGCTCGACTTGGTGTTAAGTAAAGACTTGTCGGTCATTGTGTTGCGACCCGGTAATTTGATGGAAAAAGTCTGCCCCTCTTTCAAGCTATAATCTTTCTTTGGACCGGAGGCCTCGGAAGCTGGAGCCTGATCTGCTTGTGTCAGTGGGTCCTGCTTTGCTCGAAAGCGCCTGAGTTTGAATGTTCAACTGATGTAGACAAAGAAAGACCTGAGCGCGAACTTGGAATAATCCTGCAGTGCAACATCTGTAGTTGCAATGAGCAAGAATGTCATTCGGTATGACCTGAACACCTACTGAAATCAAAGCTTTCTGAGCGTTCCATGAAACCCATTCCAATATAAGCTTTCTTCCCATCACCTTCGACGCGCACGACAAAATAACGTGATGAGTCCAAAACCGCCTCTACAGAAGGACGGTTTGGATCGTACATGGTCTTCGCGAACACTGCTATCCATTAGACAATGTAAAGTGACGAAAACGGTACCGCACGTTCGCCTAACTCCAATGCGTCAATTGAATTAATGGAAAGAATTGTTTACTCACCAGTAGTGGCATCTTCGAATTGTACTGAAACGCCTTCAGATCTCTCGATAATGCGCAATCTTCCTTTCCAAAGAGGATTACCAAGGTCACCCCAGTCGCTGGCTTTGTGTCCTTCATTCACCCTCAAGGGGGGGATTTTGAAGACTTACGAATGCGTCAGTTCAGATGAAAAGTTGGCTGGGAGGATATACCTGATACTTCTCTGGCGATAAACAGAATAGATTCTATATCATCGTCCATCATTGTTGTGTGACAAGTGTAGTAACAAGTYACAACGGCTGCGTTCAATCCACAATGACCAAAGACGCGCTGACACCTCCTCCGTCATCTTCCCAAGAGTTACAGGACCAAGTTCCTGGTACAGGCATGCAGTGCGATCTACCGGCCGCGTCTACGTATTTCGAGCAAACATTTCAAGCGATTGCTCAGKTAGCACTCCAAAATAAATTCCTGGAATTGATACGCGTCGCTGAACAGGCAGATCTCGCCGTATGTCTCTACCGTCATCGCTTAGGTTATACACCAAAAAGTCAACTAGAATAGTGGAGATCCCAATGACCCGACTCGTTTGTTTATCATAGCGCCTTTGGTCCTTGCTTATCTCATTGTGGATGATCTGTAAGATTGCCTGTTTCAATGAACTTGAAAACCTCCGAACATATACTTACAACCTGACCAAGTCCTCCCGCCAAACATGCCTTGCTACGGTTGCCGGAATCTCTCCTCGCGATTCCTCTTTCTGTCGCCCTTCGYAATCTCGTAACGACGTGCTGGCAGAGGACCTATGATCAAGTACACTCAAATGCTATGGGKTTAAATGATATAATCTGTCAAGCTGGATTTTTCGATAAAGATCTGGCCAACGTATTGGTACATTTGGTTCAGACTTTCATTGGTATGAGTAGCACTGTACGTGACTTGTTCAAACTTATGCCCTGTTAGAATCTTTCCGTCGCCGAACGTCCCTCCTMCTTTTCGAAGCATATACCTCAGTTCCGCTGCCGCTTGCGGAATTATACCTTGGTATGAATCGGGAGCAGGTCCTTAGCGGTATGACCACAGGAACTACATGTCAATCATGCAATCTGATCTCCTTCTAGCCGCGCAAAGAGAGCGTTGGAATTATGACGCGACATCAGGTGTCCTCAGTGCCCCGTTGTGTCCAAAGAYTAATCCTCCGCGAACCCCGAGCATATCGAGTAAGTTAATTTGTGATTGTACGCGTCTAAATCTAAACTGGTCAAGTTTCTTCGCTCTCTACATTTCACTATGTTGCCGATAGCGTATCTCGGCTGGAGCTCTGATTACACTAAGCTAGTCTTAGATGGATATGTACTTTCTGGCCCGTTCAATCAGGGTCTTAGTAGTTTGTCTAAGAGTGCTATATATATTAGCAGGGCAAACAACGGTACACTACTTTCAGCTGCAAATGCGTGTTGAAACCAACGTTGCAAGTGTAGATGCAACTACTTCAAATTCCGTAGGCTTCTTTGAATATCTATTATCGTTGGTGATCAATTGGACCGTCTTAAAGGAACCGGATGAACATTGGATAACCCTACAATTTACATGGTCAGGCAAACCATTCAGCCTAGACGTAGCGGAATCAGACAGGTGTGTTCACGACGCAGGTTTAAAGTTGGTTGTCTCAGCTTAAACGAGTTATAATGYATAGAGTGTTCGACCTTAAGGCCGCATTACAAAGCTTGACCGATGTACCTCCAGAACGACAGAAGATCTTGGGGTTAGTCAAAGGCAAATTGCCTCCAGATCAAGCTCGCATGTGAGTGGAAAGGATAGCGCGTATCTTCAAACGCTAAACATTGACTCTAGTACCGACCTGAAGTTGATTAGCGGGAAGAAATTCACGTTGGTAGGAACACCTGAGGGCGCYGAAATCAAAGATCCTTCACGTGTGTTTCAACGACACACTCGCCTACGTCCTGACATGGTTGCATAGAATTGGAGTACTTGCCTGGTGTTGTCAATGATCTCGACGTCGACTTCTCGGATAACATCGAAGAAGCGACCGCGTATAAAAACGACCAGAGAAATAAACGCAAGATAAAGGAAGCGACGACGAAACTTCAGTTGAACATTATTACTCCGCTTAGGGTTGGTAGAAAGCTACTTGTCCTGGATATAGACTATAGTAAGTGTTGAAATCACATCATTAATGGGTTTGCCGATTGAANGTCGGGTTATAGCCATTCTAGATACCAAACCATTGATTTCTGGTAGCCTACCACCCGCGGAATGTGCCAGGCCAGGACTTCATGAGTTCCTAGAAATGGTCTATCCTTATTATGACAGTAAGTCGCCATAATTTCAGACCATATCGGTCGTTTGATTTCTTTCGTGACACAGTTTGTATTTGGTATGAATAAAACGAGCTTGTGAAGTGCGCTTTTCCTCACATCAGCAACGAAGGTCTCAAACTAGTTGGGTTTGGCTGGAAACGAAATTAGTCGAACTTGGCATGGTAGGATCCAACCGCAATTATCACGTATGAATCAACTGCCTCGGTCATATTATTCCACGTCTGATGTTTTCGCCTTCCAGATCTCTTTCGGTTCGTGCTGTCGTTCGTGAAACAAAAGCCTTCCCTGCATTCCCTGTAGTTCTCGATAAGACCAGCATGTTCACAGTATTTACGGAACGCGAAGGCAAGACATGGACTCATTCCGTAAAAGCGCTTCAAATCATCTGGAATCACTTCCCACAATTGTACGTCGAGTGTTTTTGATGTCGCTCAGCTCCTTGTCGACGCAGCCCAAGCGATGCTTCCAATACCATACACATCGATGATCTTGTGCGTGCYATTAGACTTGAGTAAAGCGTCCAAGCTTCACTACTGTCCAGAGCCGAAATTTTGCATTGAATCCTAAGGAAGGCCTCAAAATACAGGCATTCAAGCACGCTCATTCTGCAGAAGCAATAGCCGACAGGGAGCTCGAGAAGTTAGGGAAATACTTGTTGCACATAGCGAACGTGCCAAATTTTCAGACGCTTTCTCATAGGGTGAATTTAGCTTCTGACGGCGCAGCTCTCACTAACTCATGTATAGAGTTGGAAACAGGTGGTTAAAAGCTTACCACAGACGTGAATGTTGAGTTAATTTTGGACAACGATGGGTGACGGACAATGTACTATATATAATGTATACCCAGGGATCCAATGTACAGTTGTTTGATTTGCGTGATTGTGCCACACAATATTGGTTCGCGTCTTCAATCTACTAATGTCGCAAAATCCAGTCAAGCTGTGAGAATTACTTATTTCGAGAAGAATTTCACCTTATGAAGCGCTCAGACTCACGACTGGTTCTGTAAAGGGAACAATCCGTGATTTCTTCGACAAATTAAAGGCCATTGACGCCAAGCACGGCAAATTCGACCTAGTTTTATGCGTTGGTGACTTCTTCAGCAATGCGAAAGACGACGAGATTTGCAAACTGTTGGATGGGGAGCTTGAACGTCCGCATTGCTGCTTGCCCGTTAGTAGTCATTCACGCTCATTATGCCAATAGCTCCAATTGAATGCTACATCATACAAGGCGAAAATCCTCTGCCAGAAGTTGTGGTACAGCGTTTTTCCAAGACTGGCGGTGAACTCTGCAAAGGTCTGTTTCTATTGAGTRAGTGTTGTAATATATACGCTGTATAACACATGCTCACCGTTTTAAGGCAAGTCAGGCTTGATTACTACCGCACACGGTCTCCGTATAGCATGCCTCGGTGGCATCTATGACCCAAGCATATACTCCTCGGCAGATGCGCCTTTGGTGAGGCATTTTACAGGCCTCCGATGTACTTCTAACCTCGCTGATATCTCAGGGCTTTCTATCCCCTCATTTCTCTGCCCAAACTGTGGAACGTTTACTCTCCAACGCCATGTCGAAAGATGYGAAGCAAGATTACAAAAACCTTGCGGCAATACAATCGTCAGCTACAGCRTCGCAGTTTGTGGACATATTGCTCACGCACGCATGGCCACGATTTATTTCCCAATTCTCCTCAGTTCCTCTCCCCCAACCAGATATGTCCTTTTTTTGCGCTCCGCCACTAGATGATGTGGTTAGACGTCTGAGACCACGTTACCACTTCGCTTCCGGAGGRGGCCATCCACCGCAGTTTTGGGAAAGGGAACCATTCATGTGGGATGAACAGAATCGTGTTTCTCGATTTATCAGTCTTGGGGCGTTCGGAGCAGAGGCTGTCGATGGCAAGAGGCCTAGGGTGCGTAACGATCGCTTGTACAGTTACTAGTACGGGACCTAACAATGTAACAGTGGTTTTATGCCTTCACCATACACCCCAACGCAATAAGTGGCAGTGCCAGACCCGCGAATGCGACAAAGAATCCCTTCACTGACTCACAGGCTGCGCTAAAACGACAATTTGAGGGCACAGAAGGGGAGAACTTCATYTTTGGCAACGTTCAACCTGCAAAGCGACAACGAAATGGTATTTCTCAACCTTAATTCGCATACCATTTTAACCATCATTGACAACCGAGGTGCAGCCCAAGTACCCATCGGAACCAAWTGCCGTAGATGTGAATCCACTGATGTGAGGCTCATTCATTATTCAAAGATAGTACCGACCCTTCATAGCATATAGCTTACAACTGTCCAACTCGGCCTACACCACGCGAAGGATATGTGTGCAGAACKTGCAGCCAGGTAGGAGTGACGCTGCTTTCCCGACAACTACTCATGTCCTGGATAATGATAGTCGGATCACTTTGTACGGGATTGTCCTGTCAGAGATGCTGTAGGAGATACCGGAGGTCGGAAACCTCCCGATGGTTACATCTGTCGTGCCTGCGGCAGTGACCAACATTACATTGCAGACTGCCTCGTGCCTAATGAAAAATCAAAGCACGTTGGACAACATGGGGGGCACAGGGCACGACCCAAAGAGATTTCACGTGCGTGTATGCGTCGCTATCGTGGGCGATGTAAAGATGATCTTTTAGCGGACGAGTGTTGGTTTTGCCTGTCCAACCCTAATCTTGCGTTGGTGCCATTATAAAACTTGCTGAAGGAGCAGTAAGTTGGGTATCTAGAAAACAGAAGACTGTAGCACTTTCTTCTACAGAAGCCGAGTA
>JNHV02000522.1:0-14832 GCA_001691785.3 Amanita brunnescens Koide BX004
TCTCCAGCAGAAGTCCTTGCAGGTTTTGATATTGACGCTCCGTGTTGCGCCTATGATGGTACACGTGTATGGGCGAACCCGAGGGCCATAGCTGCTATGATGCGTCAGTGCAACACCACTGACGTTACCCGCCGATCTCCTTCGTATGAAATCCGACTGTTAAAATATGCCAAGCGCGGCTTTGAAGTCTTTGTCCCGAGCCTCGTCAGGGTTGACATCGACCCTACTGTAAGCAATATCTCGTATCTTTGGCACTATATTGATTGACGTTTGAAGATCTTTGAACGCTCTATTGTGAGGGTGGAAGGTCTCGCAAGGCTCTTGGTTCTCGAGCGATTGGCTACGTTTGATGAACGCCAGTCGTTTCTCCGGGCCCGTCGTGATCTTCGTGGACGTCCTGGTGTGCCTTGGAGATACAGGAAAACACGGTGCAAGTTCAAGAACGACTTGAAATCTCTGAATGACCTCGAGGAGCTTGAAATGAATGATTACAATGTTGCATCTTTGCATATACCTTACGGTCCAGGATGGGATGCTCGTAGAATTGATAAACTGATATACCAGACGGTGAAGTTCTAGAGTTCACCTTCTTTTTCACCTTTTCTGATTTCCTGTATAGGACTTGGGCATGAACTGTACGCTATTAAGACTTTCTCATATATCTGATGTCTTCATCCTCATCCCAAGCCACTTTCAACCCTAAGAACAAGGGAAGGAGATTACACCGCCACCCTGCATTCTTTGGGACAATCTATGAATGCATTGAAGATTGTTGCGAAGTAAGCAAATGTTGCAAATCGATGTGGGCATACCTAATTGTGATTTCAGTGCTGTCCTAAGCCAATCGACGAAGCAGAACGCGAGTTGCAAACCACAGAAGACGAAAACTATATCCGCGGCCGCGTCACGTTCGTACCCTTCCTGCGTATTATATTTACCTAAACTCCTCTTCAAGCTTTATGCAAGAAAATCCTGGTCGTCAAATCATCACAGGCAGCTTCCGCCCCATTGACGTTGGAGAGTGGGCCGCTCAAGTTTATATTGGGCAGACCGAGCGCATGTTCGCTGCAATCGCAGCTCGTGACAGGACCGCAGTTGCTAACATGATTAAAGAAGGCGTGGATGTTAACCGTCGCGATCACGTCGGACGGTCGACACTTCATTTCGCTATCCTGTGTAATGCGAAGGAAATCACTGTTGAGCTCATCGATGCCGGCGCGAGGATGGCGGCTCGCCTTGTTGATGGACGTACTTCATTACATTTGGCGATTCAGCACGATCAAGCTACCGTTGTCCGTAAATTATTAGAAAGAAGTGCGCAAAATCAGGAAGCTGCCAGTAAAGAGTTCGAAGATGCGCTCGATGAGGATGTGGAGAAGCGTGACAATGAGCAGCGCCCGTCATCGGAAGATGATTGGAGTTCTGAGGATGATGGTATAATGGAGATTGATGACGAAGAGCAGGCCGATGACGAGGACGATGTGGCCGATGAAAAGGGTGATGAAGAAAAGCCTTCTAAACGCAAAGAAAAACTACAGCAAGCTCCCAACGGCGATGAAATTCCAGACGATAACACCGACGAACTTGATGTGGTTGATCTCAACGCCGCTGATTGGGATTTCGGCTTGACTCCCTTGGCGTACGCCGTGATTTTCGCCTCGATTCCTATCCTCGAAGATCTCATTGCAGCAGGCGTCAATGTCAAGACGTCCACTCAAAATGATACTTTGGACATCTATCCATTGGCGTTGACCTTACTCAGGCCGGACGAGGACGAAGCGTGTGAGATTGCGGAAAGATTGATCCTAGCTGGTGCAACATCATCCCCTGCGGACGCCCAGTTCCGCACCATCTTTTACCGCATTGTTTCTTCGAAGAAAGTCAAACTTGCCACCACTATCATGAGGTTTGATCCCAATGCAAGCGCCGTGGTCAACTTCCCTCGCATTGTTTGGTGCGAAATTACATCTCCCATCGTACTTTCCATACACGAAGGGAATTATTCTATGACGGCCGCGCTTTTTTCATATGGTGCCAAGCTTCAGCCTCTTGAAGAAGACATCACAAGAGCCGCAGCGACAAGGTTTGTCACGTAGAATGAATTCAAAGACTATGCAGGATTCTGACGCTGCATTAATACAGGCCATCAAAAGACACTAGCTCTCTATTCGGTCATAGCGGAAACCTACTTTCGTTGACATGCCAACCGATCGAGACGGCTCTCCAACGTCATGACGATATCATACAATTACTTGTTTCGCTTGGTGCCGATGTCAATATGGGGATTCGGGCCAATTATCAAAGTTATACCAGAGGGGAAGAAAAATGTAGCATTCTTGACTGGGTTAATGTTGCCATCGAATCCCTGGAAACTCAGATCCAGGAAGGGAAGCGGTTAGCTAAGGAGCTGACACCCGTGGACTTTAAGCAGGTGCCAAACTGGAAAGACTACGCCTCGCTTGCCGTCTCACTCTCTAAATCCCCTATGCAAACCAAGGAGGACGGGTTTGCTGAGGGTACCAAGCGGTATTTCGAGGATGTCAAGGAGCTTCTTGTTTCAAACGGTGCCAAGACATGGAGTGAAGTGAAAGGCGACGAACCTCCCAGGTCGAGCTCCGGAATGCCCCTACTCCTTGGCGGGCGTCCTAATGAAAATTCCGGTAATCGGAAGGAAACGTCCTTCGAAAGTTATGATTTCGTTGGGGCAGGCTCAAGATATTATTCCACCACCAATCTTCCACGTCATTTAGTTCCGCGGTACCATGAACTCTGCGAAGCGTGTTTCAACGGCGACAACGAGAAAATACAGGCGTTGTGCCTTCCTCCTGGAGGAGCGCAAATTGACGAAACACCTCTTTGCATAGCTGTCCAATTGCGAGATCCAGATGGACAACATATTACAGGTCGGTCAACTGCTTTCATTTGGAACCGTTGTTGACTTAAACGCAGGCGTCACTCCGTTCTCAATTGCAGTCGAGCGACGCAAGTGGGATACCGCACGTTTGATTCTTGCTATTGCCGTCGCCCAGTATGAAGCGGAGGATGCCGAGGTTGTTTTCTCCGTTGATGATATGGATCTCGGTATATTCTACCCTGTTCAAGTTCCCAGCTATTTTACTGACAATCGTTGCGTAGATGACGATGGATCCGACAATGGATCTGATTATTCTGATGATTCAGACACAACAGTTGAGCAGAGTAAGAACAAAAACTTTTATGTTGACGTCGCCAAACGCCCGTCCAATGTCAAATGCAACGCGAAGCCAGGAATCTTTTTCCAATACAAACGTCCTTACGGTTCCGTTTCCGAGGCCAGTTACATTGAGGAGACGGTTTTCGAAAAGGCCATCCGAGAAGATGATCTGGAATCGTTTGTAAAATTGCTCAATATGTTTGTTAACCTTCCCGTTCCAGAAGACATCCCGAACGATTTGGTCCCATTACTGTTGTCGAAGGATCGGCATGAGATGTTGGACGAGTTGATCAGGCGCGCGGGCACAGGCATCGACCTCAAGACAGTACGCCGCGAGGCGATACCAGCAAAGGACAAGAATAAGCTCTATCTTGGACTGAACGTTCATGGGAAGAAACGCGCCGATCTTGCCTCGACGTTCAAAAATCGGTTGACCGTATCTTGGAGAGTATCCATCGTCCGACAAAGCAAAATGTTGTAGATCGTGATATGCCGACTGAAGAGAAGGAAACGTTGTCGAGGGGCATGTGTTTCAGTAATCTTGCAATGTAATATAGCCTGTACTTATCAGTGTATGCGACTATCGATTGATCATCAACCATCCGTTTTTGGTAATTGCCACAGATATGTCACGTAGTCACGCTCGACGTCACGCCAGCAGATGGATCAACGGGCTGCAGTCTCAACGACCGCTTCAAAGTCCTTTGCTTTCGACGTTCATCCCCTCGAGCTCGCTGTTTCAGACCGTCTTGCCCTCCGCAGCATCTCTCCGCCCTTTTTGTATTTTTCCTCACATTTCCTGAGTGCGCTATGTACAAGTGCTTGGAAGATGCAAGTGCGAGATTAAACGCCGGTGAAAAATTAGGTGGTGGAAGTTGGGGAGTGGGGAGGGGAGTAAGGGCAGTTGTTTGCGGGTGGGCGATTGCATCGGAAGCAAGGCGAAACGTGGAACCAAACAAAACCAAACAAACACTGCCACCCGTCGCTCACTGCTCGTGAAACAAAAGGTGACTTGCCAGTCCACCTATCCTAATTGCTGCTCGTCGTTGGCTTCGTCGACGACGACAATTTCTTGCGGGCCACCAACATTGACGACATCGAAATCCAGAACTGGGTCCGCGGTACACTCTCATTTGTGCCAGGCCCCCACTCTGGGTCTTCCGAGCCAAACTATTCTCACAGCATCGACGACAATACGTCCGAGCCTCTCAAGATAACGATTCCAGCTATGCCAGCATCTACCCGCGCGCGATCACGCATGTCAGGTCCTGGAGGGTTCTCGGTGGGCTCTACTGGGGCTTCCGGGTCAGAGTACCACGAAAGTGAAAAGTCGATGGATATGCACTCCGATCATCCCGACCTGCCGGAGGCGCCCACACCTCAATATATAGAGTTGAGCAGAGGTCGCAAGGTTCGCAAGCCACAGTATAAAGAGGAGGAAAGCGAGGATGATGGTCATGGCGGTGTTAACAAACAGAAATATCTTGGACATACTGCAGCAGACCAACTCTTTGATGATGATATTGAAGCGATTAATGCTTCAGGCGCTCATCCCGTCGAAGAAGATGAAGATGACGATGGAGAACAGGCACCGCGTCGAAGTGTCCGTCGCCGCCGAACCGAGACCGAATCTCTCGGCGGCTTCATTGTGGAAGATGAAGGTGATCCAAACACGCGTCGAACCAGGTTGAGGACTAGACAACAGGAGCTAAAGAAGGCCCAAGGCAATGGTATTAGGTCTGGCCCCAAAAAACGGACCACTCGTAACAGCGCTCGTGCCGGTCTTGAAGACGATAATTATATCGATCACCCTTCATCATTGGGCTCTGCTGATGGCGACGGATCCATAGACGATGGGCCTCACACGTCGTCTGACATTCTTGACATTGACCCAGACCCGGAGCCGGAGCCGGAGCCAGAGCCAGAAGAAGACGGAAAGCCGTACTCCCTACGGCAGAGGCAACCCATCAATTACGCGATTCCGCCTCCTCTGGAGGAGCTGTCCAAGCCTCCGCAGAGACAGCCTACGGGCCGCCATAATAAGGGTGGCATGAACGGTGCTCACAAGAAACGTGGGCCTGGATGGAGCGCGTCAGGAGCCGAGCTCAGTAGATGGATAAGGATGCCTGGCGATGATTCGGTGGGGTTCATATATGCGCGTTTTTWTAACCTGATTGTTTATTTGCAATAATAGGACTCTGATTATGGTACAAGGACCCCTCGCAAGTCTTTTGGAGCAAATCTCGCGCCTCTAGGCAGCGGTATGGCTGCCGGTGGATTCATGCCAGGAGACATGGCCGCGGCTGGAACGCCCTCTAATTTAGGCAGGATTGGCGAAACAGGTATAGTCCATTAGATATAGGCTGGTGCCTGATATTCATGATCGAGTCCCTCTTCAGCCCTTGCAGATACTGATCCGTTGGGCGTGAACATGAACGTCTCGTTTGACGAAGTCGGTGGCTTGGACGAATGTGAGCTCATAATTTTGTGATGTTGCCAATCGACTGATTCAATAACAAATACAGATATACATTCATTGAAGGAAATGACGCTTCTCCCTCTTCTTTACCCTGAAGTATTCCAACGCTTCCATATCACTCCACCCCGTGGTGTTTTGTTCCACGGGCCGCCTGGTACTGGGAAAACGCTGATGGCCAGGGCACTTGCGGCTAGTTGTAGATCCAACGGAAAACAGATATGTACGGCGTTGGTCATCTAATACCATTCGCTTCTCACCCAAATTTTTTTCGAACAGCTTTCTTTATGAGAAAGGGCGCGGATTGTTTGTCAAAGTGGGTCGGCGAGGCGGAACGTCAACTAAGACTGTTATTTGAAGAGGCTAAAGCTTCTCAGCCCTCGATCATCTTCTTCGATGAAATTGATGGTCTAGCACCTGTACGATCTTCGAAGCAAGATCAAATTCATGCTTCCATTGTCAGCACGCTTCTTGCGTTGATGGATGGGATGGATGGACGTGGCCAAGTCGTGGTCATCGGGGCTACCAACAGACCTGATGCTGTTGATCCCGCGTTGCGAAGGCCAGGGCGGTTTGACCGAGAATTCTATTTCGGACTACCGACGGCAGATGCACGGGAGAAAATCTTGAGTATCATGACCAGAAAATGGGCTGGTTGGGGCGAGGACGGCGGTGAAGAGGTCAAAGAGCGCCTACGAGGGTTGGCCGCGATGACCAAGGGTTATGGGGGTGCCGATCTGCGGGTGAGTATACGTAGCAGTGATAACTTCATTTGCTTATGCTTTTGATAGGCCCTGTGCACCGAGGCAGCTTTGAATGCGGTTCAAAGACGGTATCCCCAAATATACAAGTCCACGGATAGACTGYTACTCGTGCCAACAACTATTAATGTTGGCTTACGAGACTTTATGATATCTATCAAGAGTATGTTTGTTGAACATTGTCATTTCACTAGAAGTATAGCTGAATGCGTCTCCAGAGATAGTACCATCATCTTCAAGATCGTCTTCTTCTGCAGCAAGTTCTCTACCCTCTCAATTCGTRCCTCTTCTGGGTGAGGCTCTGGAGCAGGTTAAGAATACGATATCTCAGGTTATGCCCATGGAGAAACCACTGTCAGCACTGGAAGAGGCTGAGTTCGAAGATGTGGGAGGGGAAGCCGGCGCACTGGAAAGGGAGATGTTAATGCAAGGTATGTATTGTCGTTTGTAAGTCAATGCCCAGCTAAACGCCCTTGTCCTAGCAATGCGAACTCTACGCATATATCGCCCAAGAGTCGTGATTCATGGACTCCTCGGTATGGGCCAAGTTTATATTGGTGCTGCAGCTTTGCACCACCTAGAGGGATATCATATCCAGAGTCTGGAACTTGGTACATTAATGAGTGACTCCACTCGGGTGAGTTCAACAAGGAAAAAACAGAGTTTCATTATTTGACATATGATACAGAGTGTAGAAGCTGCGATAGTRCAGCTCTTTGTTGAAGCAAAGCGGCACCAGCCCTCCGTCATTTATATCCCTTCCCTTGTAGGCTGGTGTGCGGCTGTAGCGGAGACATCTCGGTCAACCGTCCGTGCGATGTTGGATACTCTAGCCCCCACTGACCCGATACTCTTGTTGGCTGTCGTTGATGGTGACTTTGCGACCTTGCCTCGAGATGTAAAGGCTTGGTTCGGCCCAACAAAAGGAAATCGCGTTGCGCTTACTGCACCATCCCGAGAGAAGCGGATGGCATTTTTCGAGGGGCTGATCAAAGACGTCTGCCGACCACCAAACCTATATGCAGACGGGATGGAAAGGAAGAAACGGGTACTGGAAGAGTTACCTTTGGCACCGCCGCTAGAGCCTAGACAGCCAACAGTCGCCGAGCTCGCTGTGCAAGAAGCAACCGACCAGAGAACCATTGCACTACTGAAATATAGACTTGGACCCATATTGACAGACTTGAAGAGGAAGTTTAAGAGGTTCACGAAGCGAGTATCAGTAAGTCTCAAGCTTGTCGATTCGTATATGAATCCTGACGCCCCATCCAGGAAGAATACAATTTGGAGTACCTCTATCTTTCGGAAATACCCAATGGTATCGATGCCTCTGCAAATCCCGTTGCCCCGCCTCAACCTCAGCCTCAACCGGATACCAATCCGAATGACATTGTTATAGTTGATGAAGCCGGTGTTGCGGAAACGGTTGTCAACGGTCAAGTCAATGGCGAAGCTGCGGAAGTGGTCCAGCACCCACAGGAGCAGCCGCCGCCGCCGCCGCCGCAACAACAACAGCAGCAGCAGCAGCAGCAGCTACAACAACAACAGGCTGTTCTGCTCGAGCAACCTAAGCTGTACGATATGGATCTTGAGAAGATGCACGACGAGCTATATCGTGGACGATATCTCACCCCTCAGGACTTTCTTAACGATGTTGCCAAGATGCTGCGAAATGCGCAATCCCGATCGCATGAGGATGTTGACAGGTTGCACAAAGCTCAGGCTATGTACACGTTTGCCGAGGTCAGCATACTGGAGTTTGATCCCGCTCTACGCATGGAGTGCGAACGTATGGCTGTACGTGAGCGGAAGCGGAGAGAAGAACGTCGGAAGAACAAAGACAAGTCCAAAGACCAGGCTCAGGAAGACGGGATTCAACAAAACGGAACTTACATGATGACCAGGAGAAGCGCGAGGGCCAACGGGCTGGAACCTGAGTTGCGCATTACGGACCCAGTCAAGCTCGAGAGACGGTTAAAGAGGCAACGCAGCGAATGTGGCGATGCGGCAATGGATTCTCATGGGTCAGAAGAAGGCGAAGGCGAAGTGAGGGAGCCGAAGCGTGTGAAGCACGTCAGCGGTGATCTCGAGGACGATCGAGATCCGTTAAACTTCCTTTCTCCCAACCAATCACCGCGTCAGACCCAACCGCCCCACCACCATGTACGGTTCGCGGCTGTTGAGGTCATAGAATTGAATTCTATGCATAGGGAGAGTTCTTCCTCTCGTACACCGCAACCTGGAGAACCAGGTGCCGTTGATAGCGTCGTCGAACGGGAAGTCGTGAACGTGTCGCCAAGGAAGCCCGGAGGATTTGATCCATCTCTGCTTAACCCTATATCGCCTTCAGAGGATACGTTTCAGACCCCGAGTCCGATGGTTAATGGTGTTCCTGCACAACCTATCCAAGATGTGGACCCTTCGAACCCATTCTTGGAACCAATTCCACGAGAGGCATCACAGCCGTCAATAATGAGCGTGGATGGGCAACTGCAATCTCAGCTGTCGGGTATGGACATCGATGGTGGCCAGTTCAACGGCTCTCCTGGTGGTCAAGACGAACAAGGTCCGCGCGAGGAACAACCGTCCCAGGAACCAATGGTCATTGAGAGAACGCCGACGCCTTTGCCTGATTTCCATGTTGACGAAGGGCTGCTTGACGAGCTGCGGCACTGTTTGGCAGACGGCACGGCATCGTTGACGGTAGAGCAACTAGAGCAGCTTCGCGCTACCTGTCTCGGCAGCGTATGGCGGCATCGAAAAGAATGGAACAGATATGAACTGCTTAGAGAATTATTGGGCGTCGTCCGGGAGTTTGTCGAAGAAGTTACGGAAGTCTGGGCGTGTGATGAAGATTGAGTTCTCTTTACCTTGGTTCTTCGTATTAGTCGGACTTGAGATAATAATCCCCGTACCACAAGTTGTATCTTTATTATGCTTGTGTTAGTAATCTTAGTGTATCAGTCGTCGGTATATGTCCGCGTGGGAACGCCGCTTCCCGATTCAGCCTCCGAACCAGCCGCGCAGACGAGTCGCTTTTTCACGAATACCAGACTCTTGCCCGACGCTCCTGTTCAGAGTGCCCTATGGCTGACCAGCCCCAAGCACAGCCCCAGAGTCTGTACACCGCCACCATAGACGCACAAGGCCCGCCAAGTGCAGAGATTCTTCAGGCCCTGAGCTCGATCCAGCACCAGCCAGCAAGCCTCGGTCTTCAACCAGGAATCGGCCTATCCCAGCCCGCGTCCAATCTCGCGGGAGAAGTGCAAGATCCCCGCTTTTCGGCCGGAACAGGGCAAGGCGGAACCCCCGAGGCAACATTGACTGCCGCGAATGGAAGTACTAGCGCCTCAAATCCGCTGACCTATATGGCCCCTTCTGCGGCCATGTCCGAGTATGATGCCTCATTTGCAAGACTGAAGGAAAGGCCGCATGATCCCGAAGGCTGGCGAAGACTGGTTGACCACGCCGAGTCAAGTGGCGAAATCGACAAGATACGAGCGGCATATGATGCGTTGTTGAAGCAGTATCCTAATACAGTGTGTTTCTGGTCTCTTATATGCGCTTCTTTATCCCTCCCTTCCACGCCTCGTTGTTTTTCCACCACACCACCTCTTTTATTTATTCACGTGTAATGGCGGACATGTCCAATACTGATTGATGTGTGATGTTTCTTCGCGATCTCATCGCTCTAGTCGTCCGCGCAAATTCGGTACATTAATCACTTCCTTGCTGATCAAAGTACGTTCAGCGAGGCTGAGGAGCTGTTCAAGAAGTTTTTGCGCACCTCGCCGTGTGTCGATCTTTGGAAATTTTACTTGACCTACGTTCGGTGCGTGATTGTCCGGGCAAACGTTCGAACAACCTTTGCCTGGCCTCGTGTCATCTCCGATCTCGTGCTCAACGTGTGATTTGTGATTCTAGGCGATTGAACACGAGCCCGGCAACTCGTGACGTGGTCCGCAAATCGTATGAGTTTGCGTTGCAGCATGTTGGACAAGACAAGGATAGTGGTCAGATTTGGAGCGATTACATTCAGTTCATCAAATCGGGAGAGGTACGCATGCACAGCATATATCATTCCCAAAGCCATCTGCTAACCGCATGTCAAGGCTACGACGACTTGGGAGGAACAGCAAAAAATGGATGCGCTCAGAAAAGTTTATCATCGCGCCGTGCAGATACCGTTGGATAACGTCGAACAGTTGTGGCATGATCTTGAAGCATTTGAAACGAGTTTGAACAAGATCACGGCGAAAAAGTTTATGACCGACCTCTCCCCTAGCCATATGCAAGCGCGGACCACTCTTCGGCAACTCATCAACCACGTGACTAGTCTTTACCCTTCGTCTTTCAACAACTCGTATCCCCCACTGCCTGATGGCTCCAACACTGATATATTCCTCCCRCCATCACCCAGTTTTGACCCTACTGAGCGTGCTCTGGCCAGCAAATGGAAGGCATATCTGAAGTGGGAGGAGGGCAATCCTTTGGAGATTGAAGAGAAGGATCGTGCGGTGTTCATCAACCGAGTCCAGGCTGTATATCGCAAAGCTGTGATCAGAATGCGGTGGTACAGAGAGATTTGGTAAGCTCTCCGTTTCTTTGTTCAACAAGTATACTTATGGGCGGTCTAGGTTCATGGCGTACAACTGGACGAGCAACATTGGTCGGCACGACGAGGCTCTTTCAATATTAAAAGCGGGTATGGAAGCCAACCCTACGAGGTAAGCCGCCCTCCAATCGTAATGCGCGATTAAGCCGATTTCTGTTACTCAGCTTCCTCCTTACGTTCGCATACGCTGAGGCTCAAGAAGCTAAAAAAGACTACGCGGATGTTCATGCTACGTATGAACGCTTCCTCGAGATTCTCCGAGGAGAGCTGGAGAAACTTGAGCAAGAGAGTGGTGAAGGCAAAACTGCAGCCGCCAACAACGGCAGTAACGGAACCGGGTCCGGTCTTACGCCCACCAGCACGCTCTTTGATGGCAACGGTGCGCCAGCCGCCGGCAGCACTAGCGGTTTAGGCGGTGGAGTCAATTCTGCGAGTTCTTCATTCAATACGCAGACGACTAAGCTATCGACTCCGGCGCAGTCTGAATTAGCAGAGAGGAGAGCTGAATTTGGATTGGCATATATTGTTTATATGCGCTTTGGAAGACGCGCGGAAGGTATCAAGGCGTCGAGGGCCATATTCGGAAAGGCGAGGAGAGATAGGTGGTCTCCTTGGCAAGTATATGAGGCTGCAGGTGCGAGCCGTTTTTAACGTACCGTCACCATCRAATTACTGAACCGTTTCCCTTTATAGCTCTCATGGAGTATCATTGCTCTGATGACAAAACGGTCGCTAGTCGGATTTTCGAAAAAGGATTGGACCTGTTTGGCGATGAGATCGACTTTGTACTCCGGTACCTTGGCTTTTTGATCTCGATCAATGATGCCAACAGTAAGTTGAACATCTGTCTTGAGAACATCTCAGTGTTGATTGCCATAGATGCACGGGCGCTATTTGAGCGCGTCATCGGGTCGTTCTCCCCCGACACTGCTCGACCTCTGTGGGAACGATGGGCGCGATATGAGTATCAATACGGCGACCTTGAAGCCGCGCAGAAACTTGAAAAACGTATGGCAGAAGTGTATCCTCAAGGTCAGTCTATCCCTTTGTGATGCACTGTTGAACGAAGCGATGCACAGATGGTGGCTTGTTTTCAGATCCTGCCATGAAGAGGTTCGCGCAGCGGCACATGTACCTTGGGGTCGACGCCATAGCATCACGTGATCTTGGGTTCGCGACGTCGAAGAAGGCGGGCGGCGCAAGCTCGTCCGCTGTATCTACGTCCAGTACGGGCGGTCCACCGCTCGGAAGGACAGAGACACAACAGTCGCTATTGGGCACGTCTACCACTACGCCACTCAGTGGGGCTCCAAGCTTCGGAGCAGGGCTTAAGCGGCCTTCCTCGACGGAGGGCTACAACAGGAAGAGAGACGATAGTCGTGGTCGCGGAGGTGGACCCAGCGTGGATCATGGCCACAAGAGGATGAGAGAAATGTCGCCTGGAAGGCCTGAACGCGGTCGGATGCGTGAAGGAGACCGCGATCGGGACAGGGATAGGGATCGCGAGCGGGACAGAGATTGGGAGAGGGATAGAGATAGGGAAAGAGAGGGGCGGCGCGATAGTGGACCTCCCCCCCGAAGGCGACAGCACTCCCCTGGCTGGGAAAGGGAGAGAAGAGAAAGAGAGAAAGAGGAAGAGAAGCGCGGACCCGCTCTTCCCAACGTCATATCCTGGTTCATCGGAGAACTTCCCTCTGCGACTTACTTTGATGGTGCGTTTCTGTCCGTTCGTGCGCAGTTGCGATGACTAAGCGACGCGGTTCCAGGCCCTGTGTTCAGGACGGATGATTTGATGAATTTGTTTAGGAATGCTATTATTCCTAGTAGCAGCAGCTTGGGTACAGCCGCGGGTGCAAGACCCAAGTCGCCCCCACCGATTCCCCCTCCACGTAAGTTTCAATACTTTTGGCTTTCCTCACTTTGTCTCATGATGGCTGCAGGCGGGAGACCCCCTCCAGACTATAGTCCTTACCAAGGGCCAGGAGGAGGTGGCGGCCGCGGAAGGAGGTACTGAGTGGAGACAGAATTGGGAAGCTAGTTTGTGGACTGCGAACCTGCACTTTTTTTCCATGATCTATCGAAAAATAACATTACACTATCTTCGGCAATGTTAGGCAAATTAATAGTTAAGACTCTGCCTCATGTTGGGTGTGGCACCTTCTAAAAAATGCTATGCGTGAAGGCGATTCGTCGGAACCGGGATTCAATATAGTCTATGGCAGCTAACAGGAAATAGTGCAGACGATGCGGCATACTACGAAGAGATCAAAAGTGGATGCTAGACACTGATAGTCACTTTAATAGATACATATACGCCTGGGTCATACGGTTGTCTGACTTCTAGGGCTGTCAAGCCCGTGCTTAAGTTGCATAGCTGCAAAATATATTACTGAAGTTCAAATGGCGGTCCTAAGGAAGCGGTTCGGATGGTCGTCTAAGGGCAGATATAAGATAAGTTGGTGGGAGTCAATGGAATCCATAGGAGCGAAAAACAGGGGTGGAACAACCAGTCAAGAATTGTCGGTACAAAGTACTACCAACCGTTCCACTTGCCAAAAGTCATGGGCTTTGCGCATAATACTATATGGCGAAACTTCCTCTTCCCAAGCGTTGCTAGGGTTGAGCGTGGCAGGATATCTGCGTCCTCCATCCCACCCGGCCCAATCGAAGTCAACGAGAACCACATGATCCTTGGATTCGCCGTAAAGAATGTTGGGCTCCCGCAAGTCGGAAAGTCCCCAAAAACAATTTTGTTTTCATGAAGGAGACGCACCGCCTTGCTGACCTGCTCCGAAATAATTGCAGGAAGTGGAATTTTTTCCTGTTGTAGCTGCCAAACAGACTTCCCATCCACACACTCCATAACGACCATGTATAGATCACCGATGACGCGCTTACAGAAATGTAGTCTCGGGGCAAGCCCAGTCATAGCGAGTAGGTAATGTGCCACTTGGTTGTAAACTTGACAATAACATCCTCGTTGGCGTCACCGAGGGTGGCAGTGTACATGGCGGTAGTCGCGTTCCCTAGGTCCACAAGCATTGACGTTGGTTGACCAGCTCGGGACAGAAACCGTTTGTAGGTAAGTTGGGGCAATGCTTTGGAAGGATCGAGGAGTGTCGGGTTGGGGTATAGACAAGAGAGTCTGGGAAAGTCCAAGTTTCTGACTCGGTCGTAGTAACTTTTGAGTTCTGCTCGACAGCGTGACAAGGACCCAAAGACACGAGTCAGGCGGATGATGTTGTCGGAAGCATGAAACCCTAAGGAAAGGTCGAGCGTGAGTAACTTAGTCACGTAGATCGGTCCCACACAAACGGCGACGGCAATTTCGAGGCGATTTGCAGTGGCACCGACGAAGACGATAGGGAAATTACAGAATTCCCGGAAGCGCTTGAACTGCAGAACAAGTAAGCTACTGCATTCAAAGGGACAGATGGGACATCGAACCTTCTGTCGAGAAACTATTTTGCTGTAATCAACGACGGCTTGAAGAAGAGCATCCCCAGACAGCCCAATGTGTTCTGAGCTCCAGGACCAGGATGAGAAAGCCGTCGTACCATCAACTACCGTCAGATTTGATGTTATCCGCCCAGCCAAGAGCAAGGCCCCACCCACCCTCCTGCCCGATCGCTTCATCGACTAGCCCTCGGATCGCATCCTGACGGCGGGCGTCGTCCTCATAAAACGTGACCGCGCATTGGAGGTACTTGGCAGCACGCTCAACTTCTGTGCGAGAAACCGGGAGTTCCTTGAGATGGTCGAGACGTTGTTGCAAGATGGCAAGGGC
>JNHV02000523.1:0-14889 GCA_001691785.3 Amanita brunnescens Koide BX004
TCAACGGTTTTGACAGAGAAGACGGCCTGCGCGAGGAAGAGCGCGTCGAAGACCACGACCAATACAGCCGAACGAAGAGCGGGCGATGCTGCCAATGTAGTCCGATGGCTCACAGAGCGGACTGTTTCCGTGATGAATAAACGCGTTGCAAAGGCGTTATTTGAACATCTYACACAGACAATGGTGCACAAGGGCGAACTGTTCATGCCAGTAGCACTGGACTACATCAAAGCCCTTAAATGCCTCGTAAGCTATACGCCTCACTTGGAACACTTGGAAGACGACATGTGGGTCAAGTTGGTGGAGATGGGGTTCAACGTCGTGCTGGAGGATCCTGTTACAAGGCATTTCTGGGACGATGAAATGTCCGTCGTCGTAGAGAGGCATGAAGACATGTACGTGGATGAAGATGAAGAGGACGAGAAACCTATGTCTCCGACCAAGAAAAGACGACGCGGACATGAAGAAGGCGAGCCCCCTCAACCATCGACTTCCACGGCACCAGCGGGGCGACGACGTAACAGTGTCCCCGTCTCATTGCACCAGATCGAGTTTACATCTCTCCTAGCCGTTCTTCTGCGCTCCCCCGCGGCTCCGTTCTTGTCCTACCGTTACGATGAAGAAAAGGACACTAACAATCACCTTGCATCCTCTATCCTTGATCGGCTGAAGAGATTCCTGGTTTTCTATCACCCAGATTCCTCGCTGCTGCATGACTTCCTTRCCATCCTGTCAGCAACCTTCTCTCACCTTGCTTTGAACAAGCGGAAGGAAGTCGAAGATTTTGCTCGTACGACTTGGGATCATTTAGTTGGGCTTTGGGCCGTTAAGGATCGACGTCTGAAAGAAGGTGTTGTTGCTGTTCTTCGTGTTATGTTTCACTATATCACTACCGAAGCGTCGAATCGCAAATCAAGCCCTAATTGCATTGACGGGATCCATCACCTCTGGAACCTTTTGAACAGCGAAGCTGATAGTAGGCGGGGTATAGATGGACTCTCTTTCGAAGCTCTGAGGCTAGAGCTTTCCGATAATCAAGAGAATGCTGATAGCAAAGAACATAATGCCTTTACTTCCAAAACGTTTCGTGCTGGATGGCATTTTGATGCCAGTCAGGCGCTTTCTTGGGCAGTTCTCGAGCTCCAGGCGGATTGTGCCAGCGAAGTGAGCCTCTATTCAATGTCTTTACGTTAATCCAACGACTGGCAGTTGTATCACTATTCAGAGTCGATGCAAGGTTCGACTTCTGCAGAAGGGTCACGTACCCTAACCAAGCGACGAAGGCTCCACGAGAACCCCATCAAGTCATTGTTACATTCCATCAAGACAGCTAGCCACGATTCGGTTCATGTATATCATCTTCAAGCTATGTTGTTCTTCATTGAACGACATTGGCATACCCTGCATTCACATATGCGTCTAGAAATGATGGATACCCTGTTTCAATACATATCGTACGAGGATGGGAACATCCAGTCCTGGATTCTGCTATGCATGGCTTCAGTAGCTTATGCGGAGGCGGATCAGGCGGCACGGGGAAGGTTGGTATTGTTGTTCGAACCCGCCATGCTAAGCTTACAATAAGTAGTTCCAACCTAGATCCCTCATTAGATCCCGGTGTCTGGGACTCTATCTGGTCCCACGCAATACGACGAGTTAACGTCCCATCGGTCTCACGCGCTGCTTGTCATGCAGCCCACGTGTTACTATCATTGACAACGCAATGGGATGGTCCTACTCGACTACCTCTCACCAGCCAGCGTATCTTGAGCGAAATAGAAACGTTGGCCAAGGATATCGATGTACAAGGTCCTCTCTATCCATATGACTCCGTTTGCAAGTTTCTTGCCCATTGCCTCAAGGTGGCGAGCCAGGATGTCAGGCTCTACCGTATGCATCTAGAAGAGAAAGTTCTAAGCTGGCTTGTAGATAACTGGAAAATGGCCAGCATCGGAAGAGGGCGAATGCCTCTGCATCAAATGACGGATATTATCCTGTTACTTGAAAACGTCTGTGGATTTAATCGAAAGAGTGACTTCATCTCACAGTTCCTCCTTCCGGATACTTTGATCGTCCATACGCTCGTTGAAGAAGAGAGGACCAGACCATTAAGAGACTTTTTGCTACATGCCAAGGTTCCCCGCTTTGGAGAACCTATGGTTAATTCCTACGGCCAAGCGCCTGCTGGACTCCCAGACGGTGAACTCGTTCAGCCTCAGGCACGCGAAAGAAAGATATCTGCCTTCTTTTACCGATCTCTCGAGTCTCTCAATTTGGAATGGAAAGCGACCAAAGAGGATTATGCTCGTCTAACTGCGGAGATGGCGCGCCGTTCGCTTGATTTTGCTGTTGCAGCGCTTAGTTTTGAAGCTCTACTTATATGCAACGGAACCAACTGTGATAGGCGAGTGACACAAAGCGCTGCAAAACTCGTTACTTCGGTTACTCGCGCGCTTAAGGAAGCTCCTTGGACAACGACAGAAAAAGCACTCGTAACCCTTGGACTAGATCCTCTCGTTTATATTGAAAGGGAAGATGAGACAGTGCCATGGCAAGTTATGCTACCACCAAATAGTGGCACAGGAATCAAGAAGCATGTGTTGCACCGCTTGACTTCTCGCGGGATCATGGAACGAGAGCGACGAAAGGCAATGCGGATGGATTTCCTTCGCGTCCTGTGGCAAATCGGCGACGTTGGTGCAGCCCAGCTTATTACCCTTGATATTGTTAACACGTTTTTAAGGTCCAAGAGCAGTTCCTTGGGGAGACGATGTCAATATTGCGAGATGTTCTACGTTATCTCGTTGTTGAAGAGACGTCTAATGATACAAGCCCCGCTTCGCAGAGAGCTGCAGACGACAAGGATGATTTTGGGCCGATTCGTGCATCCTCTCTGCAACGATCAACAGAGTCGCTCAAGCATCGCGATGACGAACTTTACTTGTGCCATATATTGCACGTATGCGTAGGTTTCTTGACCGTAGGACCTTTCTTGCAATCCRTCGCAGGAGAGCCAACACGTGACAAAGAACTCATGAGCTCTGTTTTGGGTACTGCCGACAAGAAACCAGAAATTTTCCTTGTTGTTTTCCCGGTGTTACTGGCCAAGATTCGTCAAGGATTCCTGTACCTTGGGGAGAAGACTCTGAACGTCCTTATGGATGAACTATCAAAATTGCTACAATTGTATGCCTTTTCAAGAAGCGGACGCCTTCAGCAATTGGCCATACAAGTGTTGCATTCTACCATGAACCTTTGGTCAACTCCATCAATTTCTGCCAGCGAAGTCGGAGAGAAAATCCG
The DNA here is from genome assembly GCA_001691785.3 of Amanita brunnescens Koide BX004. Classification (NCBI taxonomy): domain Eukaryota; kingdom Fungi; phylum Basidiomycota; class Agaricomycetes; order Agaricales; family Amanitaceae; genus Amanita; species Amanita brunnescens. The sequence continues at coordinate 3,304 of JNHV02000523.1, forward strand.
ATCAATATGCGATTGGCTATCTGGAGCACTACGAAAGAAGAAAATCAATTCGTGGTCAACCCGCGACTCCTTTGCTGTGTTTTTAGATAAATATCTGAAGCATGATCCAGAACAGATTGCATGGTCGATTTCAGAGGAAAACGAGGACGATGAAGAACGGGATGAGCGGCTGGCAGGATTGCCCGCCGCTTTGTTAATGCTGGTGAACTCAGATGAAGATATCCGCGTACGTTTCCGGAGCGCATCTGTCGTTGGGGGCTTGTTCTCTGCTGCGCGGCGTGTAAGTTATGATCCGATGTTGGTGTACAGTGACCTGCGGAGACATTTTACGAACAATCTCGACAAGTGCGTATATCTTTTGTGGCATGATCCACTCTTTCTGATCGGCTTCTAGTTTTGAATACATGCTGACCCGCACATTGGCACTCGGCAACATCATGATAATAAGCTCCGAAGTCCGTCGTGGAGCGTACTGGCACATTCTGGAAACTTGCTTTTATGATACCCGGTACAATCCTCATATCGAGGCCATTCTGAAGGGCGTCTCGGAGCGAATAGGCTTAGCAAACTCCTCGCAGCTGTTTGGTGCCTATGCGTCACAACTAGCATATTCCATCTGTAGAATGAACGCTAACATTCCTGCTGACATTCACCAACTCGTTCCAACCCTACTTGGTTACCGGGACAGATTAGAATGCGCTGAAGCAACGTTCCGATCATTTGCACCATCAATGATCGTAGAAAGTCCCAACATGTTTGAAAATCATTGCATGGTTCTTCAGAAATCAGTAACGCAAGGCGTCCGCGAATGTTTCGGGGATATTATCGGATTGCTCATCATCATGTGGGTGGCAGAGCCAGGGTACTCAACTGATGGTCTTGAGTCGTATCTGAAAGAGCATACTGGAATGAATGATCAGGAATTCATATCAACATTTCATCTCAATGTTGACCGGGTCACGGTGGCGGTATTGAAATCCCTCGGTGACCAAGACATTTCACAGGATGGTCCGATTATGAATGCATTACGCAAGTTCGACTCAAACGGCGGGAGTGCACTTACTTTTAAAAGCTTGACTCGCTTTCGAACTGCGGAAGATTTTCAGACTCATTCCCCAAACCTCCCTGCACATCCCACTCATGTCGTTCTTAGGGCATTGGAATGGATTGTTTCCCGCTCGGCCGATGCAGGCGACAAGGCGACKACATATCATATAATGCATCAAGTATTCGCGGACATCCAGTCGTCTCCTCTCATCAATGAACAATACCGCCTCGTTAACGCGCTGACTCTGTGGATTGCGCTACGTCATTCCGACTTCAAAAACGATGTTATATTGATACATTCATTGGTTCATGGTGCAACATCCTTGCTCGCACAGTCAGATCTAGCTCGGGTTGCACAATCTTGGCTTGAATGGGCTTTCMATCGTTATATGAAGTACGGGGTCAGAGATAAACGACTCTCGAATATCTTGATACGGATTGCGTGTTATGCGTACGAGCATGCGCGCAGTTTGCAAGATGCCTCAGTCACGCGCACAGGACTTGACATATTGAAATGGATTGACGAGAAGATCCAAGATTTTGAAGGGAACGAGCAATCCCCGAGGACCGATTTTCGCGACCAAATCCTGCGAGCGCTACCTGCTTGGTCACACCAACTATCACCCCAAATACTTAACATGTCTAAGAGTATCGATATTGAAACGTTGTCAAGTCTTCTAAATGATCACCAGATCACTACTAATAAGTTCCGCACCGTCCGCCGATTGCGCGATCAAGCCATTGCGGGAGATTGCGATGAAACTCACTTTGAAACGAACTTCTTCTGGAGATTAAAAGAGTGCATACCGCCCCAGAACGATTTGCAGATCGAAGATGCGGATGCCTTTGCCGGCTTGTTGTATCTCCACAAGGGCCGGATCAACAGCTTTGGGGCAGATCGGGCCATAGCAGGYTCTGTTAGGGCTCTACACCAGAATACCGCCGGGAAGAGTTTAGACGAAGGTTCAGCAGTACGGGACTCTATTGTATATGCGTTATGGTCAATGCTCGATGGCGACGAAGCGTCCAAGGTGCATCTTACTTACCGTACAATGCGCTGGGTCATGTCAGTCATACCAACTGAAGCRTTCTCCTTGAATACGTGGAAACTAGAAGTCAAAGAAGAGCTCAAATTCCTGCAGATGTATAAATGGATTTCGAAGCCAAACTCCCAACGAAAACTAGAAGAATTGACTCATGAGTCGTTTATTGACTCTGCTTGTCACTTTTCYCAATGGGTTTCCATGTTTACAATCCTTCTTGCCGATGTCCTTTCGTCAACGGACGTCTTCTACGCACAATTGACTCCTATTCTCGGCACACACTCCGACTTCGCTGGTGAAGTACTCCCGGTTTTGGTGTATCGACTTCTCCAAAATGATATGGATAAAGATAAGGCCAACAAGAACATTCTCTCCGGTTATTTCACAGGAGTAYTGGAGTTCAAAACTTCGGACATATCATGTATTCGTGCGATCGTCGATGTTGTTCTCCATTTGCGTCACTTTAACTCGAAGAAGACGAACGATGCTCTAGCTTATAATAAATGGCTCAACATCAGCTACACTCTCCTTGCCCAGAGTGCTCTTAAATGTGGCTCATATACAACGGCACTGCTTTTCTTGGAACTTGCCTTTGAATTCAAGAATGATGGTGCTGTGGAATCATCGGAGGAAATCCTCTACGAGATCTACAGTCATATTGACGAACCTGATGGGTTCTATGGAATAACGTCGCAGGATCTCGGTCGCTTCCTGATAAAGCGTTTCCATCATGAAAAGCAATGGGACAAGGCACTTCGCTTCCACGGAGCAGCACTGGAGGCAGGCAGTAGAGAGGGCAATGAGGCTGAGGGTCTTCTGGAAGCTTTTCATGCTTTCGGGTTCGACCACCTGGCAATTGATACGCTACGCGGTCCTTCGACTCTGGGAAGTAATGTTCCCAGGACATCTTATATGCATTATCAGTTGGCATGGAGAACTGAAACTTGGGATCTTCCAGAAAGAACCGAAAAGACAAGTGGTGCAGCATTATATCATGCCCTTCGCTCTGTATATCGTGAACGAGACGTCAAAGCAGTCGATCGTATTGTGCACTCTTCGCTAATCGACGAAGTCTCACGGCTGCGGCCTTTGGGCGCGGAAAACTTGGCTGAGATTCGTAAAGTTTCTCGAGATATTATGTGTCTTGGCGAAATATTCCGATGGAGACTTCGTGATATACAAGACCGGCTTACCTCCAAGAGAACCGATATTAGCGATTGGAATGATTTTGTGACTATGCCCGAAGGATTCAAGTGAGTGGAGCTGACTTCCTATCCGAACTCAGACTTACGTGGACCGCAAGTTTTCACAACCTTGAAGGTATCATGACAACGCGTCTCGCCCTCGTTCGTTCCGTAAGGAGGAAGGAGGAGCGTCAACAAATCGGGAATATGGGAACTCCCTTCATGGAATCTCTTATCGAGGTGGAAAAGCGTTGCCTGGTTCGATTATCTGAGGCGGCTCGCCAAGATGGTCAAATTCAGTTAGCATTGAATGCTATTGTGAGAGCCCAGCGTCTAGAGCACACGGCATCTTTCAACGTATCACAAGAGTTTGCAAACGTCCTGTGGCTTCAAAAAGAAGAGAAACACGCCACTGAGTACCTTCAGGCTCTCTTGAACGACCGCAAACATATCGGTGTCATTGAACCTGGCCATAGAGCTAGCTTACTCGCTCAGCTAGTAAGTAGCAAACGGATTTGTTGGTTTTGTCGTGATAATCTATGGTGTAGGGCGCATGGACTGCTGAAGCTTGCTTAGAAAAACCGACAGATATTCGTGATCACTTTTTCGAACCCGCTATTGCCTTACTTGGGAAGTCCGCTTATAGCCCCCGCACCAGAGCCACTATATGCCACCAGTATGCGGTATTCTCAGACAGACAATACCATGCAATACTCCAATCGCCTGATGCCATTCGTTGGAAGGTCTATGTGCTAAGGAAAACTCAAGAGATTGAACGGCGAGAGCAAGAGCTAAGACGAACGCAAAGCACCATCTTGCAAGGTTCATTACGAACTGATCAAAGTCGAGCGAAAAAGTTGTTAGAAGAGGACAATGCACTCTTCGAAAAACACAACCTGGCGCGCGATACTTTCTTAAAGCAAGCCATCGATATGTATTCCCGTTGCTTAGAATCATCTGATGATTTTGATAACGAGGCCTTCATACGCCTATGCTCTCTGTGGTTCGCCAATTTTGACGACGAGATAGGGTTGCATGACGAAATTGGACGCGCCTTGGATCGAATCCCCTCAAGGAAAATGCTTTTCCTTGCAGTTAGTCCTATCTCTATTTGTCGCGGCAGATGCCTCACAGAATTTACAGCACCAGCTTGCCGCCCGCCTTTCGCAACCGCTACTTGGTCACTTGCCGCATAACCAGGCAAACCTACAACGTCTCATCCTGCGCATGTGTAAAGAACATCCCTTCCATAGCTTGTACCAAGTGTACTGTTTGATTCCTGACCTGTCCAACACTTCTGGATCCAGGCGAAATTCTGGACAGCGCTTTACACCTCAAAATCAAAGCGAACGTGCAGCAGCAGCAGCAGATATATTCAGCCAGCTGAAACAGGAGGAGCCGTCAGCTACGCGCGTTCGCAATGTCGAATTGCTGTGTAACGCATGCGTTGGGTGGGCCACGTTTGGCATCAAGGACAACCGCCGTTATACAGGTCGACTTCACACACCATTCGATGTTCCACCAATAGCGTTGCGGAATTTGAAGGATATCAAGGTGCCTGTCATGACTTGCCACGTTCCAATCGATGCGAGTATGCGATATGAAGACTGCGTATGGATCCAACGTTACGAGACCCAATTCTATCTTGCCGGAGGGTTAAATTCCCCAAAGATCATCAGTTGTTTAGGATCCGATGGCCAGAAATACAAGCAATTGGTACGTTTTCCAAACGCAAATACTTTTGCAGATYGCCCTTGACTAAATGTTTGCCACAAGTTCAAGGGGGAAGGAAACGACGATCCACGTCAGGATGCGGTCATGGAGCAAGTGTTTGACCTCGTAAACCACGTTCTTCGCCGAGACGGGGAGACTCGTCGACGGAACCTCAACATCCGGGGATACAAAGTTATTCCTCTGACCTCTCAGGCAGGTTTGATTGAATTTGTGGTGAACACGTCTCCCTTGAGTCAATTCCTGAACTCGGCACACGCAAGGTGCGCATCCAGTGTTATATGGGCGCGCGAGAGATAGACACTCAAAGACTTCGCTAAGGTACCGACCYCAAGACCTCAAATATGAGGAAATCAGGAAAGAGTTCCAGTCTGTGCATCGTCTGCATAAAGATTTGCGGATCACATTAGAGAAGCGCATCGCGGAGTTCAAGTCGCTTACAGCCCGCTTCCAGCCCGTCATGAGGCACTTTTTCACCGAGAAGCAGCGGGTCCCAATGTCGTGGTTCACTATGCGGCTTAACTACACGCGGAGCGTAGCTTCGAGCTCTATCATTGGGCATGTTTTGGGACTGGGAGACCGACATACGACGAATATTCTTATGGACAACAAGACTGGGGAAGTCGTGCACATTGATTTGGGGATAGCYTTTGACCAGGTGAGTCGCGGCCCATGTTTTTGCTGTGAAAACCTCGAGTCTTGAAAACGAAACAGGGGAAACTGCTTACCGTACCAGAACGAGTACCGTTCCGGTTGACGAGGGACATGGTAGACGGGATGGGGTTCTCTGGCACCCAAGGCGTCTTTCAGCGTTGCGCGGAAGAAACGCTCCGAGTGCTGAGAAACAATTCGGAGGTGATCAGGACGATTCTCGAGGTGTTCAAGCATGACCCTCTCCACTCATGGTGCGTGTGACGCGCGAGGTTTTCACATGAAACGATGCTCATTCCATAAACAGGACGGCGAGCGAGATCAAATTGCAGCAAGTGCAGCCGGAGACGCCCACGACAAGCGGGGCAGTAGTGCCGCCGACTACCGAGGGCGCAGCTAGCCGGTTTGGGTTTGGGATCGGGATCGACATGAGCAGCGGCACGGCTGAAGAGGCGGCGGACAGGGCGCTCAGCTCTGTCTCGCGCAAGTTGGACAAGTCGCTGAGCGTGCAGTGCGCTGTGAACGAGCTGATCGCAGAAGCGGCGGATGTGACCAACCTTGCTAGCATGTTCCCGGGATGGGGGCCCTACTTTTGAAGGACGAACTGCCGGCAGTTCGAGTTCGCTTTTACTCACTTATTTCACACCACACGCACACGCACGGAGCACGGACGAAACGCATATGTAGCACTACAATATTTCTAGCTTAGGAATGAATGAGAAATGAGAGTAGAAAAAAGGATGCACAATGTTTTCTTTGTCGTTTATTTATGTCTTTGTTTGTTGGATTATCGTTTAGTGTTATCGCTGCTTTCTCTCCTCTTCGCTGCTTTGCTCTCTCTTTTCCCCCGGCCGCACGCGTTCTCTTGCTTGCTTCTGCAAAATCTATGTGGGGTGTTCATCACACGAAAAAAAAAAAAGGTTAGAGGGTCCAGATCAAAAGATAAGGAATGAAATGGGTATAAGATCAATTTGATATTATGACGCGTTATCAAGAAAGAGAAAAAAGGAGTTGAAAGTGGCGGGGATAGATATAGGTATTGATTACAATAGGCAGAGGTATACAGGTGGGTGTGAAAAAAAAGGGGTGAAACAGAAGTCTCATACACTGCATACAATGTTGTTCAAGAAAGCAAAAGAAAGAGCAAATGATAGCAGTGTCGGGGAAGAAGAAGCATGTGTGGTGAGGGTCGAGAGAGCGGGCCATACTTGCTACTTTTTCGCAATCTCCCTCGCAGCCTTGATCAAGGGCGTCAGCGTACGCAACGGCTCGGACAGCTTGAAGAATGGATGTTGGAGTAGTTCCGTCGCTGTCGGTCGTTTCTCTGCGTCGACCTCGAGCGTCTTGGAGAGATAGTCTGCGAACACCTCTGAGAGATTCTCCGGGTTGGCGATTTGTGGCGTGCCGTTGGTGGCGATGAGGTAGAGCGCTTTGAGTGGGTTCTGATTCAGGTAAGGGGGCTCGCCTTCGATCATCTCTGCGTGCCATGTGAGAAAGAGAGGCGAAAGAAAGGAAAGACGGACCAATGGCCATGATGCCTAGACTCCAAATGTCGACTTTGGGACCGTACGCTTTCCGAGTGACGACTTCAGGCGCCATCCAGTACGGCGTGCCGACCATGGTGGTACGCTTGGCTTGGGTTGGATCAGATATCTGGGCGCAGAAACCAAAGTCGGCTGTAGTCCAACGTTAGAGCAGCAGAGATGGTTTCGGTAAGCGACTCACTGAGCTTGATATCGCCTTGCATGCTCAAAAGGACATTGTCACTCTTGATGTCGCGGTGGATGACACCGTGCCTGTGCAAATGTTCAAGACCCTGCGCAGTCTCCCTCGATACGGCAGCAATCTGGCCTTCGGTCATGAGGTTGGCTGTGACGACGTCGGTCAGGGAGCCACCCTCCATATACTCCATAACGACCCAGAGGTCGTTCTTGTACAAGAACGAGTCGATGTAATTGACAATATTGGGATGGCGAGAGGAACGCATGACGAGGATCTCGTTGATGATAAGCTCCTTTTTGGGCTGCTTGTCGAGGTCCATTTGTTTGATGGCGACAGAGAGGTTGGTGCCGACCTGATAAGCGGTGTACACGCCCCCAGACGCGCTTAGCGAGGCATTAGCGGGTTGTTTGACTCGCTGCATGCCACTCACCCCTGACCAATCTTGACCAGGTTGCGGTAGAGCTTGGTGGGATCGGCATCCGTGCAGATGGCCTGCAGACGTTTGATAATGTCCTCGTCTTTGGTCTTGTCCTTTGTCCTCTTTCTGGGGGTGGCGACCCCAGATACTTTGGCCAGGTTCGATTGGGCAGTGGTGCTCTGGACTGTGGTGGATGTGGTGCGATGATCTCTTGGCTTCAGGGAGAGATCTGTGGCAGAGGAGCCGGGGGACGGCTTGACGGATGGCTGGACGATCTGATCCTTGGTCGCTGGGGAGACGGATGGAGGTGCGGGAGAGCGCCTGTCGCGGGTCGTATTTGCGCGGCCAAGGGAGTCGGCTGGTTTTGTGGGTCTTGTGGGGATACGCTGTGAGGTAGATCTGTCCAAAGCTGGGGTGGCGATCGACGGCGGCGTGGGTGCGGGACGGTAGGGCGTAGGACCCGTGATGACCGTCGATCCCGGTGGAGAGTGCCTTTTGGGCGGAGGCGGAGGCGCACGCTAAGGAAGACAATGAGGATCAGTACGGCACTGCAGGAGACACGCACAAGTTCGACTGCCCCAAGCTTGTCCCAGACGTCGTTAGCGGGACCCTCCTGGTAGAACTTGACGATGTCCATGACAGCCTGGGGATTCTTCTCCTGCTCCTGGCGAGATATGCCGCTTTCCTGGAGCAGCTGCTGCCATTCCTTTGGCAGGCCGGTGAACTCACCGGTGGARGAGTTAAAGCCGACGTGGGTGAGATGGACTGGATCGTAAGGCGTGCTGATCTCTGGGCGTCTGCTGGATGCAAAGACCTCAGACATGAAGCCGAGGACGCCCTTTCTGGGCTTTACTGCGGTGGTCGCGCTGCGGGAACGAGGCTGGGGCGGGGACTGCTCAACGACGGACTGCCTGCGTGAGGCGAGCTGGGCAGGGGACGGCAGGACGTCCGGGGGGAACATGTCGTTAAGATTGGCGGTGTTCGCACGGGACGGGCGGGACGGGGCAGCCATGGGGGACGGCGGGGCGGATGCTGCGGGTGGACTGCGGGTGAGGCGGCGTGGACGATGCTGGTACTGGGCAGCCTGGGCAGCGTAGACGCCGGGGTCCGCGATGAGCGCGTTGAGCTCGGCGATGGACTGTCGGGACGGGCGGTGGTACTCGACCGTGATCCTGGCTCGCGATGAGGACATGGCCAACCACTTACGTAATCACGGCCCCGTCGGGTCCACTTACGTAATCACTTACAACCCTACCCGGAACCACTCTCGGCTCATGTAGTTGCGCATCCCGTCTGCCAGCACAATCACCACGTTCCTGCCCCGCCCTGCCGCCGCCCGCCCCTCCGCGCTCCCCAGCCACCGGTACGCCCCGCTCAACGCGCTCCCGCTGCTGCCGCCAACAAGCAACCCCTCGTGCCGGATTGCCTCCCGCACCGCCGCAAACGCCTCCTCGTCCGTCGTCTTCACCCAGTGGTCCACCGCACTCCGCGACAGCACGTCCGGAACAAAGTCGTACCCGATCCCCTCCACCACATACGGCGTACCCAGCCCGTCCGCATTCAGCTCCTCGGGATATGCAAGCACGCTGCCCCGCGGATCGACTCCTACCACCACCGCGTCCGGGTTGTGCTTCTTCACGGCCCGCGAGACCCCGGTCACCGTCCCGCCCGTGCCGGCCGCGGCCACCAGCACATCCACCTTGCCTGACGACGGCCGGGCGGCCGTCGGCGGCGTCGATACCACTGCCTGGATGATCTCCGGGCCTGTTGTCAGCTCGTGCGCAAGCGGGTTGTTGATGTTCCGGTACTGGTCCAGAATCACCGCATGCGGTGTCTCCCGTTGCAGCCGTAGTGCCACCCCAATGTGGCTCTCTGGGGAATCCCAGGGCGCCTCTGTCGGCGTGCGCACTACCTGTGCTCCGAGTGCACGTAGCGTTACCTCCTTCTCCAACGACATCTTATTCGGCATGGTGATGATGACCGAATATCCCTTGCGAGTCGTTCAGTACATACCACTAGTCCTGTGTAGATACAAAATCTACCTTGATGGCGCACGCCATGGCAAGCCCAATGCCTGCCACTCGTTAGACGCGCATACACATACTCTCTCTCAACCCACTCACCCGTATTCCCAGATGTGGGCTCAATCACAATGCTCTTGCCAGGGACGAGCGTCCCGTCCTTCTCCGCAGCCTCGATCATCGCTTTAGCGATTCGGTCTTTGACTGACCCGCCTGCGGAGAAAAACTCCACCTTTCCCACTGTGATCCGTCAGTGTTCCGCAAGCAACCCCGAGGCTCACTCACAGAGATTGCACTCCAGACCATGAAGCCGCGCAAGCTTGTCTAGACGTATGAGGGGCGTTTTGCCCACCGCTTCCAACGCGTTATCGAGGATCCGGAGAGACATGGTAATTGCCGCGCTATTCGGATCTCACGCGCGTAAAGAACCAGGGTAATTAGTAAACCACCCTGCACAATAAGGATGGACGACGAAGAATAACTGAACGAATTGACCTCAATCATAGTTACATGGGCGAGGGCATACTYTGTGACGAGACGACGGTCCATGGAAAATCAAAGCCATGTCTGCCAGATTCCAGAAGATCGAATGACCGCGCGGGCTGCGGCTGATTTTCCGTCGGGGTTGCCCTCGTCGACATCGCCATACTGCAAGCAGGTCAAGGCATCATTATCCATGCCCGCCTTTCTTCCAACCTTCCCAGAGCAGCTCATAAATATATCACAGCTATATCCCAAATAGGCAATAACCCCTGTTGGCTGCGAACAATCGTTGAACATGGGAAGTGCCACGTATACGGAAATTCCTGGCTAATACGCTACTCATCACGCACGACGTCTAGCTTCAACTCCCAGGGGCGACCCATCCATATAGCATGATCCGTATGATCCCGAAATGCGTCACCCGTGTGCGGGTGAATAAATACGCTGGAATGAATGGATTGAGCTCAGACCTGACATAGTTTACTTTACCCACGACAAGGGGCCGCGATAGACAGCGAGGAAGGCAAAGAGCGCGCCGGTTTGGTGCGGAGTGAACGTATGGATCTCAAACATGGGGGTTGGATGAGGCCCAACCGGTATTCCCCATAGCTGATAGATAGGCAACTCGGGGAACTCGTGCTTGATCCGCTCGTTCAGGCGGCGAGCGTACTCTAGCTGGCCCATAGTGTAGTAGACTACGATGCATGAAATTTAGGCGGGGAGACTTGTGCAGGAGGAGGTCGCACCATGGAAATCAAAGCCGTTCCTGTAAGAGACGATGGGCGCAGGGAAGGCATCGTAGGTAGGCGAGAGGCGGGCTGCGGGAGGGTTGCGGAGGGATTTTCCATCAGGGTTGCAGTCGTCGCCAAGGGGCTCAGCGTCTGCGTAAGCTGCAAGCAGGTCAGGGAATGACATGATGCACGCCCGTCCAAGCCTCCATCCCAACATTTCCATGCCAGCAGCAGCTTATAAATGACTCGGCACCGCTTAGGATTACATAGGATGGAAAAAACCCTGAAAAAGGATACGAAAATTTAAATTTCATATATTGTGTACACACGTAGATATTAGCATCCTGTACGTAGCGTAGCGCACAACAGAGAAGCAAGTTGATACTAACAGTGCGGCGCTGCCGCATGTGTTGGTAGCATACAGGGCATAGGCCCTCCCCATGTTAGGGTGGCGTGCCCTCAAATAGGGCGCTCACCAAACCGCCTAACGAAAAACGATTTCGTCGACACAAGAATCGCTAATCGTCCTTCCTGTCGTTTCAAATAAATGTAATT
>JNHV02000524.1:0-14881 GCA_001691785.3 Amanita brunnescens Koide BX004
TGTAGGAATGCGGATCAATGCCCATATGTTGACCGTGTCCTTGTCGGCGACGGTAGAAGGTTTTAGTTCAGTTTGACAAAGCACGTCCCTACGTTCCTCACGGTAAACATAAATAAGGCCTACTTGATCCGTTGTGCAAGATCCGCTGGGAAACCAATAAAGAATAAAGAATTAGATTAGATACTCGTCGCATGAATTTTGTCCTGCTAGATGAAATTCTATCCTGCAAACAATGGACTGGTCAGGTAAATGTTGCATTGGGTACACTTTGGAACGCATCGTAGGAGACTTCTTGCAACGCAACATCTTCRCTGGCAGTTTAACTTCCGCTGGAGTTCCTCACTGTGTTAGTCGTTCTTGTTAATCCGCATCCTTGATAGCCCTTGTCACCTTGTTGTCCTCACTGACTTTTTCCGTTACAGTAAATGAGTTAGTAGATGAAGTGAGTAGAAGGGCTGTTATTACATTCGTCTGTGGCGCAGGACATCCGTGGAGCAGACAAGAAGATCTTCGAGAGTCTCAAAGGCGGATTCATGCTGGATAAGCGGTGCTAGCACTTATGTGGACAGATGTGGACGGGAGGAACTCTCGGAACGGTGCAATGATTAGGCTTATTTCTCCGTCACCACGTTCGAACTGTAAAGATCAATATCAAACCTTATAAATGTTGCCTCTCATACAACCCGGAACAGCGCCCGCCACCAGAGCGATGTGCCATGGACCTGTCAGTGCTGTTACACCGTTGCCCTCTCGACGAGAGATTTGCAGCGCCTTTGTCTAGGGAGGTGGCATTACGCAGTTAGCGTTAATGGATAATCAACAACGCGTGCGCCGAGTGGGCATCGGAACGTCGGAGGTTAAAGCTTAAAGTAGAGCGCCGTAAAGATTTTTCCCTTGAAGAGCTAGCTCGGCGTTGCCTGTATATATATTTCAGAAAAACCAGGCAGCTAATGAGCGCATGAGCACCGAGATCTTCTATCTGTGCAAGATTCCGGAGCAGGACGAACGGAAACAGATGGAAGGCACAGCCCTAGCCTGCGAGCGCTGATGCGGCGTGAGAGTACAGGCAGTGCCATCCCTGTATGGACCTTGCGCAAACTTGTGCAATTCCTTGGCAGAACCTTAGCTGGGGTTTATATAAACAGGCTACTTCCCCTCCTCCCCTTCTCCTTATCCACCACCTGCGCTAGCCGCCGGATCACGTTTCCTGCCCTCGCTCTTTACTCACTCGCAGCCCGGTGCTTGCTCTTTTACCTTCTTTTCAGTCAGGTACTGTTATCGAGCCTTAGTCACTATCATGGTCAAGTTCGCCCCCATTGTCCTTTTGAGCTTGATTGCTGCCACCGCGAGCGGTGCGCCCATCCCCCTCAGGAAGCGGATTCAACAAACCATAGCGAACTCATTGGCGGCGTGGGAGCAAGCATGCGTATGTATCTTCCTCGTTGCGCCGAAACAATTAATTACATAGTCTATTTAGGACGCAGCTGCCAATAAAGCTGGAGGAGCGCTCGAACCGAAGTGCAACCCTCTGAAAATTGACAGCTTTGACACTCTCCTTGCTGCCGCTGGTCCCTGTGACCAGCAGAAACAAGGCGACCTGATGATTGATTTAGCCAAACAACTCAACAGCGATCCGGACATGATTAGATTGACCCAGATCTTTGTGCAACAGCCGCGGAATTCGGTCAGTTTCGTTGTGATTCATCAACCATGGTGTGTCTAATATATGATCAACAGCCCAATTCTATAGGGGTGCCCTATTGTGATACCGCGCCGAGGAATTCAGAGCTGAATGGTTATTTCCAATGTCAATTCCAGGGCTCAAATTTGACGACGTTCTCCAATGGTCAAGCAGCAGGCGGTCCGGGAACCTTACCCTTTGGGCATACCAAGCTGGACCCGCCCGGTTCTTGCCCTGCCAATCCCAGCGGTCCTATTGCTGATGGCACGCAGTTGATTGATATCACTCAGAATCCAGGTCCTCCTAGCACGGGTTCAACAACTCCTGGATCCCTCATAGCCACTTCACCCTCTCCGGCCTCGAATTCAACGAGTGATGCCTCTTCATCATCAGGTTCATCAGATGATAGCTCTTCATCCTCGGATTCATCGGATGACGCCTCTTCATCATCAGGTTCATCAGATGATAGCTCTTCATCCTCGGATTCGTCGGATTTCCATCTGAGCAATGGCAAGAAAGCTCAGGCGCAAAATGCTGCATTCGCTAGCCTTACTCCTGATTCTAGCTGCACGGCTGGTCCAAATGCCTGCGTCCAAGGCAACTTTGGGCAATGCGTTGGTAACAAGTACGTGACCACGCCATGTGGTGCAACTACCAAATGTTTTGCTCTCCCTCTCGTTAATTCGGCGGGAAGCTCAGTCACTTGTACAACGCCAGATGATGCCAAAGCCCGCATTGCCGCCACAGGTGCAACTGGTGGGATCACAGGCAGCGGTAATTGACCAAGCTACTACATGGAGGAGGCATCGATGGGGTTTTCAGATACATAGTGGACGTAGTTTCGATTGATGTTTACATAAGTAAGAACGAGGTGGAATCTGTCATTTGATATGCAGTGAGTAACGGTTCGTACACCGAATTTTCTTCGGACGCGACAGCCCGGTGACACGGTGACACAACAAAGTGCTTTGCCCAAGCGGGAAGCGGGTTTCGTCCATGGTGTTAGAATGCCAACGGCAAGTCTTCTTTAGGTTGATTCGTTCAGTCTCTAAGACAAAGCTGCCATTTTTCATGTGCAGGTCCTGCAGGAAATGCACGGCCGCTCGAGGCGGAGCTGTTTGCATTATTGGAAGCCATCAAGACGTTTCAGAAAGGATGCATCCCAGGCCCCAGAAGACCAGTGGCCTAGAGGCATGTCCTGTCATGTCCGAGGCCCAGTATTTGAATTGAACGCTTGCATATCGGGACTAGTGCAGCTGCGTGCCAATAACTAATAACCGGTAGTCGGTTCTTCAAGCTTCACCATAATAACATCTTCAAGTGCGCAAACGGCCCGCATTTCCGACGCGCAGACCGACCACTGACTCAAGTTTCTATCCTCCGTGCCCGGTCAATATGGCATTCCGTGCTGTCCGAGGGGGTTGTATACGATGAACGAGTCTCTGTGGAGTGCGATTCGCTGCCGCGAACGCCGGGTTCAATGATCTCTCACGCTGCGCCAAATGGTATTTTCCACTTTTGATTCTATTTGAAGTATGTCCAACACGACTTGTGCGGAACTCCTCCATCTGTATCAAAAGAAGCGTCGTCAATACGGCGGGTTTGAACCTAGTCATGTTAATCCATATTGCTACTGGCTTGACAATATTAATACTCCAGGGGTACATCATGGATTTGGTTACTGCAGTATCCGGGCGCCTTCTCCTCGCTACCGCATAACCTCCACTCTCGCCTAACAGACCTATAATCTTGATAATCTTGGGGATATTTTACTCGTCGAGCTATTATAACCTGATCTTTACCCATACCCCGTCGGCGCCACTGCTCGCAAGTTCGCGTCTCTGCGTTCACACGCCCAACTGCCACCATGTTCATCCTAAATACAACTATTTCATCCCCTCATTGCCTGACGTGACGCTCCGTATTCACCCGGAGCTGCTTTACACGCCCTAATGATACTCTATGGTCATCCGCATCTGGAAAGGTATTTTTCTATGGTGAAGTGAGTGATACTGCTTACATTCCACCCTGTGATGTCACTTATGCGCCAGAGGATGTGAATCTGCCGGAGGGTGCTGATATTAAAGGAAAGGTAGATATAGTATAGTGCCGATCGCAGCTGGTTCATGTGCCCTTCTGACACCATGTTTATTATCCATCAATCGTTTTTAGCTTTGACACTTGGCATGTTAGCGCAGCTGTCTGCTGGTCGTGTCCCACGCACGCATATGGATCATGGCGGAACTTTCTTGATGGYTGGACGCAAGGCACTAAACTCGGATACGTGGAGGTGCGCATGGGACTTTTCATGGCATTGGCGAACTAGAAAGGTAGCCATCTGACATCTGGTGACTGCCAAGGGGAAACCCCACTATATTCTCCCATCTTATCAATGTGCAACGTGCAGGGCGGAAGCGATTTCCGCAAGTAAGATTAAATCTACTTATACATAAGATAACATACGGATTATGTGTTACACGTAGAGAAGATTGGAGTGAAAGATGTATGTAGTGTTACAACGTGCGTAGCGAGTATAATAAACTTTGTTCAGACAGCGAATGCGTTCGCGATTCGTTGGCTGTTTGTACATCAGGTCAATGACGCAATATATGATGGAATGGAGAGAATGCCTACATGGTGGTTTTGTGTTGCATGATTTCGTATGCCAGCTGCATGGCATCATTGCTGCTGTCTATTAGCGGGAAATCAGTAAATCGTGCCGCCTGTGGCGAGATCCCAGAAACCCGCCTGCAGCATTTTCTCCCCTCAAGCCGTTTTGACGGTGCGCCAACGATGATCGGGTTGAATACAAGCCTGGTGAGCTCCCGTTGCACTTCTAAGGACAAGAGGGTGAGTGTTGTGCAATTTCCGCAGCAAACACGCAGACGACGTGGACGTACGTCGTGATGGGCAGCAGACGGCTGGGCAGGCCCCGAGACATCAGGATAGAAGCGTGCAGAGGATGAAGAGTCCTGAAGAGCCATTGGAAGGCGGCAGGAAGCTTCGGAGGGTGAAGCTTCTGGTGGTCGACAAGAGAGGGAATGTCCGAGGAATGGGATCAGCAGGCGCCCGGAGGTGATATATATATTGATGGCAGAGCGAATGGCCCCGCTTTCCGCTGCGCTCTATGCCCGCCACAGGGGACTTCCTCTCCAGCCTTTCGCCGCATCCTCAACGCCGTGATCGAACCGTAAAGTTTGTTTTTGTTTGCCATCGCCGCCATTGTCGACAATACGATAAAGACGCCATGCGCCATCCTCTCCTTTTTGCTCGCCGATCCTCATCCATATCTTCACATTCACTTTAAGCGTCTCGATTGCCACTCTTTTTGACTTCAATTACGACCCTTGATGCCTTTCACCATCTCCTATATCCTCCTCGCGCCTCGCCGCCTTTGCCTGCCAGCCCGGAAACCGGCATCATAGTCTGCCGCAAGCTCAAAGGCTCCGCGAGTGCTTCCATTCACCGCAAAGTCTATTTGTGACCATACATCATGACTCGCGATCTTTTGCATTGCCTTTGTGGCCCATACTAGCTGCCTTAATCGTCACAAATTATAGCTGCTAGAATCAAGTACTTATGGCCTGTCGTGTGCTGCACCATACCCGACGCAACGGAATGGTACGATCGAAGCACCGATGGACAAAATAATCCTGTCGAGCTATAAGTAGCTCACACCTTCGAAGAGATTTTTGTACGATATCTTGGGACACAAACTTTATGGTATATACAGCTTGTATTGTATTATCTTGCATCGCATTACTGGTGCTGCAGTAGTAGTAGTCTTTCGCCCATGAATCATTAGGTGTAAAAACGCTTCCGCTCCCAAACATGTTAAACAAGGAAATAAATATGCATTCAAAGGTGAAAGGGGAAGTAAGGGTGAGGATCATCGATAGCGTCAAGAAAGAAGCAGCATGTGGACAAGACAGGAATGCTTGACCTTTATTATCGCCACATGACTAGTGTTGAGACGTTGAAGAGGAAAGATCAGATGCAAACGAAGTAGGTGTGCTTGCGCCGCTTGTACTCGAGCCCGTAAACATGGCCTTGAGCGTCATATCGTTCTTCTTCTGCCTCACCCGCTCAATCTCCTCCGCGCCTCCCGTCATCCGCAATCTTTTCTGTCCAACAAACTCGGACAACTCGGAATGCAGGTCATCAGACCGCGATTCAAGCTCCTTCTTCCGGTTCTTTTGATTCGCCTCGATTGCCTTTAGTCGCCGCTCTGGATCCACAGATGCAGCTCCCCGAAGCTCCATCATCACGGTGCTCAGTCCGCCATGTCCTTCCTCTTGTGGAGGCGGCCGGAAGCTGCGATTACGCAAACTCTTGCTGGCGCCATTGTTCCCATTATTCCGCAGCGATATCACCTTTTCAACATGCCCGTATATATCCGACGCCGCTCTGTGGTCCTCCAACATATCGTGGAAAAACTCTTCTTGGTGCGTCAAAAACTGCTGTTCTTCCACAATATTCTGCAATTCTTCTTCCCACGTCTTCTTCCACATAGGCTTGATCGTCTTGATGTGCTCCCGCAGGCTCTCAAGCTCCGTCGCAACCGAATCCATATCCTTCTTTATTGTCTTGAGGAGTTGCGCTTTAGGAGTGACCTGTCTCTTGATGACGTCGTCCTTGATGGTCTCAACTGCATCCTGCAGCTTCTCGACTTCCGTCAACAAAGTTTGACTCCGCGTGTCAAGCTTCTTCTTTCCAGAGTCAATATATGCTCGCGCCCCTCCCACGCTAGTCGTAGCCAATTGTCTGACAGACTGCGTCTGAGTGCGTAGCGTCCCAAGCGAGTCTTTGGTTTGCTTCATAAATTCGGTGTACAACTGTCTCATGATGCCAAGATCCCTACGCAGGTTCTGCACCTCGTCAAACTGGGTCTTGAGGTCGCTGACGACGCGAACAGTGTAGTCTGACATTGCCGACGCCCCCGTCATCTGCGACTGTAACGACTGTCCAGTCATCTGCGTTTGAACTTGGGGGAAAGAAGGCACGGAAACGTCAGGCGGGCTATCTTGAGCGGTTGGGTTACTTATAAACTTTGATAGCCTCCTCGCCACAGTTTGAAACTGCCTATCAGTGGGTCGATTGGGGGGTGTACTCTCCGCTAGGGGCTGCGCAACGATAGGGAACGGGAGTCGACTACTACTGGAAACTGCCGATTTGAGCTCCTTGATATCTTGAGATAGACTCGATATCTGAGAGTCAATATGTTGCTTAATTTGATCAAGAGCTGAGTTATACAGTTAATTCCGCAAGAACAAGGAGAGTCATAACTGACGTACGCTCGATATTCAGAGATAGAAGGCACTTCTCCTTCACCTCATCCGTGTCCTCAAGCTCGTATTGWACCCCGCTTGAAGGATCACGGATGTAAATCGCCGGAAAGTTCTCCAGGCCGGGATTGTAAGAGAACTTATCGACAAAGAGGACTCTGAGTGACGAAAACGAAATACCCTTTTCGACCTTGACTTTCTTGACCTCTCTTCCTAATTGCAAAAACGCCGTAATCTTGGACGCTTCTTCTGGCGACTCGCTGACGGGTTCATTCTGTATTCCGTTGACTTCAGTTTTCGCCACGGGCTCCGGCGTCCGCGCAGGCGTTGCTGGGAGAGGGGGCAACGGCTGCCTATGGTCAGGCGTAACTGCGCGAGAGACAGAGCGGCGGGATCTCTGACTGCCTTCCCTCTTCAATGGCACCTCCGGCCCCTCGCTCTGCTCTTCATCGTCCACTTCTGTCAGCACGGCCAATTCTCCTGGCGTCAGAGCGGAAGACGCTGCTAAAGACCTTCTATTCACATGAGTCCTTGCCGATCTCTCGCGGTTGGAGGATCCCGTCATTTTGGAAATGTTGAATATCGAAAATCGTTTAGAGGCCCGCCTTTCCAGTACATCCGCGCTCTTGAGTGCTGCCAGCGAGCTGGCGACAGCAGGAGGCGGGTCTACCGTGACCGACCTCTCGGACGGTGGTGTAGACGAGCTTTCTCTGTAGTCATCCGGGCTCGAAGGTTCGACGAACACAGGCACTGGGGCAGACGACATTGGCCTATCAACCAGCGAAAATCGTTTGACATGAGGAGGAACGGCGGGCTGTTGTATCATTGAGGTCGGTCTGCCATTCAACTCCTCTGTTACCCTGCTGGTACTTGCAATTGGCTGCGGCGAGGTATTATTAGTTTGGATATCATTAGGTAGCGGTATTGGTGCTGYGGCAGGAGGCGTAGTGTGATCCTCTGGCAATGGAGGAACAGGACGCGACTTGCGACTTTGTGCCTCCTGTGCCAACACCGGGTGTTCCTGGTATTCTGGGGGAGGCTGTTCTGGGATTTGAGTTAGTTGGAGAGATCGTACCGTAATTGCCGGCCCAAACCCACCAATGAATACCTCCTCCTCTTCTCTCCGTCTGCTGCTCACAGATGAAGTCGACTGTGCTGTGCTTCTTCTTGATGGTGCTTCTCTCTCCCTCTCCTTGGAAGCGGCCCTATCAAGTTCAGGTCTAATTGAAGCGTGGGATCGATGAACAGTTTCACTCCTCCTCGAGGATCTATCCTTATCTCTCTCCGAACGAGAAGACCTGACATCCGATTTCTCCTGCGTGGAATCGCTGTTGGATCGATGTTTGTGCTCTGACACGATACGCCGATACACCGACTGCTTTCCCCTTAACCCCTGTAAGAGATTCGTAATAATCTGCCTCACACGGGGCAGATAGATATCGAGGTTCTCCGGCGTGGCTTCTTCGGCAAGACAAGGCTCGAGGACATTGCGCAGGTCGTCTGGGACAGACATCAACTCGCTGGTGGTAGATAGAGGACGAGAGGTGAGAAGTCAGAGAGGCTTCTTGAGCAGTTTACGTACGACATGTCGATGTTGTAGGCCGCGAAGGCGGTTACCGCGGCGTTGAAATCGTTGCCCAGACGGACGTATACGTCGCTCACTTGCATCTCGTCGCATTTGAGTTGGCTCCACTGGGTGAGAGATTCGAGAAGCTGCTTGATGGAGACGAGGAGACGTGTGACGGCAGATTCGACCGCGGGCTACGTGGCGTGTGCAGGGTAGAAGGCGGGAAAGATACGAGTCGGGATATGTGTCAGTGTGCAGCGGGCAAGATCCGGATGGGCAGCACCTACATTATTTCTTGTTCCCCGCTCGCTGCGAGTTGAGATGGTTGAAGAAACAGAGGGGTTGTCGCGACGGTGGCTTTGCGACATGGCCTGTGGGAGGAGGTGAAGTATGCGGACAGAAGTCTAATCAACAACACTACTCCAAATGCGTTCATTTCTTAAGTTACTGTAATCATACACATCACTTTTAGTACGACGCTGCTCCTCTTCCCGCCAGTATCATATCGTCAACGATCTCGTCCTTATCCGTCCGTTTGTATGTCCTRATGGTTTCGCCATAGCTAGAGATCTCGTATATCCGGAACCGTCTGTCGAACCTGTTCAGGTTGACTATCAATTTACCCTGATACTCGACCATACTAAACCCGTACGTACCCGATCTTGCCATAGCCCGAGTATGAACTGTCCGAATGTCAGCATGCTATATTAACCTGAGTGTACTATGCCTACTCACCCTCCGCCGCCAAAACACATCCATACTCTTTGCACTCTTCTACAATTCTCAGTGACTACACCATTTGGAGTTAATCGGCGTCTACAAAGTCTAACAGACACATACCGTGACAGTGACCATTCGCAACGACCTTGACCTCAGGTAAAACTACAGTACTCCTACGGTCGGTTTCCCTCGCTTGTAGAATGCCCTCTTCGAAAAAGCCGTCGTTGTGCGCTGAGTTACCGGGCCCCTCTAGGTCATGTATGCCAACATCTAAAGGTTTCCCAGTGAGCGGGTCAAGGTCAGCATCGCTGTAAGCTTCAGGTCTATTACGAATCTAGTCAGCGGCATATTTCTGGCAGTGAGGCCTAGTCATACAAGGGCATGTGGAAGAACATTAGTGCATTGGGCTTGGCGAGCTTCCTCGTCACCGGGGTCAGTTGATCGGACTGACGAGACCAGATACTGCCAAAGTCCTTGCCGGTGTCGGGATGAAATGGACGTTGGATAGGACTGATTGAGGCTGTCAAATTGGTTAGATGCCGCAATGCAGAGGAGAATCGTTCCTGCCTGACTGCTGAAGGAACCAATCCAATTGATCCTGATTGAGCTTCATTAATCACAGGAATTCCATTTTTGTATGTTTAATACCTTGTGGATCCAATCAAAGTCAGTGGTGATGAGACCCAACCAACTAAAGAATCCGTCGGCATATGCGCCAGAGTCTAGGAAATACAGCGTCAATAAGTGCGTCTTTGACCTGCCAATGGTGATCAAGATAAGAAGAGACAACAAGTGTCTACACGCACGCGTCCGCACTCCAGATCTTGAGCAGATAATTGCCAACTCCATGGATATCCTTCGGACCTCTTTCTACAAGACTGTAGGGCAAGGCCTTGAGTAACTCTATCTGTTCCTCTCTAGTCGCACCATCCTCCGAGTCGTGGTTTCCGAACACGGCTGCCCATGGTATATTCCGATCCGTTGCAGCCCTGGCAAACTTAGCCAGCACCGATTTGGGATCCCATGAAGTTCCTTGTCCGTTAAGCTGGTCACCGGAGAACACTACAAGGTTAGGCTTTTCTTCGTCGAGCATATGCATCAGCAGAGAAGTTGTCTTGTTGTCCGAGTCGTTACAGGGCTGTGGAGTGTCTTTGCAAGTGCCCTGAGCAACCGAATAATGAAGATCTGCAATCTGCATGATTTTGAAAGTGCCCGAGTGAGAGAAGTGAAGAGGAGGCGCGCGGGGTGTGATTTTGACGCCTTTACGGTAAGTTATCCAGGTGGCCTCGACAGTATCGGTCTGATTCAGAGTAGGTGGTTCAAGTCTCTGGAATCCGTACCAGGGAAGGTCGTCTCCATACAAGATGTCTAATTCTGTGATCAGATTTGCCTTTTCCTCCGTCACCATCTCTCCGAACATCTTCCCCAGCTTATACCACATGAATAGTGGAGGGGTTCTGAAAACACCTGCACGGAGCGAAGTCTGCGCTTTGAACCAGTTGTCGCGAGGGGAYGGTTCTTCCCCTGAGGGTAACAGTTTCAGGTCGGTAATAAGATTGACATCCTGCCGCCGTGTGCGACGGTAGTAAATTTCCTGCCGGCCGTTGAGAATTACACACAAACCTAATGCAGTAAACATACCAGGTAACCAGCAGCATAGCCCATTTCCAGATTGAGGTTGCGAGGGACGCGTACCCATTTCCCTTTGATGGCGTCCTGCTCTACGGTGGATGGAGGTGCGCAGAGGTTTCCGAATAAATGAGGAGGTGCCATGCAATGGGTGACCGTAATCTCGGATACTGTATATATGCGCCTATCAGCGCCGTCTTCGGCTAGCCTTGGCGCACTTACAACCGGTATCGAGTGGAAGCAAAGGTTGCCAGATGTCCTGGGGAAAGCTGGTCGTGTCTACGGTATCATCTGTGCTGGACGCATTCCACCAATCGACAGGGCTGTCGTCGGAAGCGGGGGTGGTGGCAGTGGTGCGGTTTTTTGCGGAGTCGGTAACAACGTCCCAAGACTGCCATCCGACTCTTTGTATGCTTCCGGGGCCGAAGCTGGGTTGATAAAGAACGAAAACGTAAGTGAGAAGGAGAGCAATGCCCGCTGTTGTCGCGAAGGGCGCGCAAACCGCACTCAGGGTACGAACAGCCTGAGGCATGGGATTGGGTATGTACAAGATGAGCCACGTGGGTGGCAAATAAGGAAATGTGCAAATTGAGAAGCATCATGCTCGTCTTCCGCCGACTCTACTCGACGCACTTGCCCGCACCTGCCCAGGCTGCGAGGACTGCCTCAACGCCGCTTGCGGTCCGCATCAGGCGCAGTAAGATCCTTGGCGAGACCGCCCCAGGCGACTCGGATGCCCGTCCCAGCGGTCTCACGCCTTCAGAGTATGCGCGCTACCAGCGTCTGCTGGCGACGGGCAAACTTGTTCGCGAGAACGGAGACGTTGTGACAGAAAAAGAGTACTTTGAGCGCATATTCCACCGCCGCTCGCGTATCCGTGGGTTCAAGACCATCCGGCGCGATGGACAGAACATTGTCAAGGTCCTCGGCCAGCGTGTCTATCTCCCAAACATCATCTTCCGCCTGGTAAGGAACAATACGCCCCCCGGGCAGCCATACAACCCCTACGAGGCCACGTTCCGCATCCCGCAGTCCGTCACCAAAACAGACATTCGTTCGTACCTGCATGCCATGTACGGCGTCAAAACAACGTATATACGCACGGACAACTATATTTCGCCCATCTACCGCCGACTCGGCAATAAGCGCAAAACATTCAAAACGTACAAGCGGGCGGTCGTCGGCCTGGTCGACCCGTTCTACTACCCGCTGCGGCTGGAGGACATGCCTGAGAAAGCACGGGAGGAGAGAGAGCAATGGATTGAGGACCACTACCAGATCCAACAGTACCGGGCACTGCAGAAATACGAACTACTGCGACTAACGAGGGGAGGGACAAAGGGATGGAATTTCAAGGAGCCGCTGGCAACGAAGCGATCCCATATTCTGCGGCTGGTGGCGGAACGACGGGAGCAGCGAGAAGGATTGGTGGCAGGAATTGTGCAGCGGTGGCAGGAGAAGCGCGCCAGTGGCGAGCGCATTGCTCTGAAGGATAGCTAGCTGTAAAACACGTGATCCTCGACCGCAGTGCATGGACAATCCATGGGCCGATGCCTGGCCCGAGAGCGAGTCCGATCTTGCCGCCCCGTCATGGTCTACTGGCTTTGCAGAGCGCTGGGTTGAGCCCCAGGACGCCGATGAGCTCTGGAAAGACCAGCAGCGTGATCCATCCACCTCTCAGACACCGTCGCCCGCAGCGTCACCAAAGCATGATTCAACACGTCCTGTCAGTCCCTGCGAATTCAACACATTCGAGACCGCAGACGCCGACGCTTCCTTTCCGCAAGACTCGCTAGCTTGGGACGCTCAGCCATGGGCTCCGCCACAGGACGCCGACGACCAACCTCAGGTAGACGAATGGGAAATCGCTAAACTGCAGAAACAGAAACAGGATCAGCATGTTGTTAGTCTCTATCTGCTTCTGAATATGTGTCGTTGTTAACCGATCAAAAGCCACCAGAGCTCCTGGCTGAAATTCTAGAGCAATTACAGGAACTGTCGAGCGACTTGTGGCCAGAACTCGAGGACGGTGAAGCTCGTCAGCCTAGCAAAGACTTTCTATCCGACGTCCCTAKTCTGTAAGTAGCTCGATTTCTGTTCTTCCCCAGTTTACATCCCTGGCCAGAAAATCGGCAGTCGACAAGCTCGTTCCAGATGACCTCGTTCTGTCTGCAAATGTGCAGTTTGCTAGGACATTCACATCAAAGCACATGAATGAGGCTCTACGTCTGACCAGACATCTGCCGATTACTTTATCTAGTCCAATGTCAATCTACATGGCTTCAAAGGGCTCCACCGCATGGGAAACTTTTGTCAAGTCCAAGCAGGCTATCGGTCAGGACGATATCCTACCGCCTGGTTGGCGTATGATGGACAAAACCACGCGAGAGCCCACCCCTACTCCTGAAGTCAAAAAGAAAGCGGGCGGTGGCTTACTATCGTTCCTTGGTCTCAAAAGCAGTGACACTACTACAGAACCCCAGAAACCTAGTCCATCTTCATCACGTCCCTCTAGCATCATTGGAAGCATAAAGTCGCCGAAATCCAGTCTGGATGGTAGCTCCAAGCCCGATTCAGAACGGCGATCGAGCATAAGTCAACAGTCCGCTGTTTCGTCGGCCAGTACGTTTACATCCAATGCGAGTCCACCCATCCTGTCCTCTGTCTCTTCACAAGACACGGAACAAAAGACGGCTCAGGAGCCCACACAGCAGCCAGCACCGTCTGCCGTGTCGCGCTTCTTTGGGCGATTTTCCCGTTCGTCAACGGCATCGTCCAATTCATTGCGATCCTTGGCTCTATCTTCGGACGATATCGAGTTCTTGAGTGATATTGTACCCAGTGCCCACGATGACGCGCTTGATGACGAGAATTTGACGAACTTCACAAACGTGATCTCCGCACAATCGCCATCTTCTCTGTCTGCGACCCCTTTGCCACAGCCATTACCGCCACCTCCCAACTTTCCAACCCCCGGTCTAGCCTCAGCTTTGCAAGCAGATTCCCCATTTTCGCTACTCGACACTCTTACGGACGAGCAACCGCTGACTGCCGCAGAGTCAATATCAATACAGTCTCTCGTCCCCGCGATCTCCTCGATAAGCGCGTCAAACTTTGAGCCCAAGCCTACGACTACCCCACCGAGAATGAAATCTTCTAACCAACGTCGCAACTTCACAGCAGTCATGACCAGCTCTGGTCGTTCGACTCCATTCAATTTACAAGCCCCCTTGCCCCCACCACCTTTGCCCGCACCTCCCATTTCCATCAACCCACCGCCACTAGCACCTGTGCAACAACCTCAGAAACAGTCAACATCACTATTCGATGACGATGAATTCTCGGACTTTCTGTCTTCTCCCGCAGAGGCAGTTCCACCCCCACAATCATCTCTACTTCAGACACTTTCAAGCAACACACCTGGAGCCTCCAGTGTCCTCCGTACTGACGCACCACCATCTATTGGAAGCTTCGCTAATACATTTTCTGAACATAGTTTACTTCATTGGGATGTCCCTACAGGTTCTGGCAAGAATGCCAGCACAAAAAGTAATCCCCATCTTGTAGAAGACGAGTTTGACGAGCTTGTATCTTCACGGATGACATCCCGCTTACGAACGCCCACCCCACCACGCCCACCAGCTAAAACGACAGGCCACATTAAACAGCCGCCGCCGCCACAGGGACTGAAATTGATGCAGACCGACAAGAATAGAGAGTCTTTACCTCCACCGCCTCCGCGAAAGACATCACGCGCCGCAGACCACGCACGCACGCTCAGTCTTTTAGAAGTGGCCTCAACTAGACCGGGTCGATGGCCCGCTCCTCCTTCTCCCCTGCCTCAAGCTATCGCGCCGCCGCCGCCGCCACCACCACCACCATCTGGAGCAACGGCATCGCCTAAAAACCACCCGCTGAACATTTTTGGCAATGGAGAGCGAGAWGTCGCTCAGATGTCGCAGACGTTGACAGGGGGGAAGCCCCAACCCCACTTGCCAG